>APFE030748322.1:3682-15449 GCA_000404065.3 Pinus taeda | reverse complement strand
TAATTATAAGACAAGGGGTCTCATCACGAGCCAGCTTGTTCAGTTAAATTACAACCAGTGAATGGCATTGTCAAACAGCTGGCCACCAAACTAGGACATTGACTTTTTATCTTGCAAAATAAGAAAAAAGAAAAGTGATACAAAATATGAAGGCATATTTTTGGATTCATTCTTTTAATTATACTCTGAAATGGATGGGATAATGGACGATTGAATGGTTAAAAGGAATCCATGTCGATACTATAAACGTTTGTTGACAGCAGAGGCTCTACCTATGACAAAGGAGTCATTATAAAGCTAAGTTGGAAAAGTTATTTGTTTTATCATTATCAACCAATTAAGGCTAGTTTAAAACTTAGAATGTATTTAATTTTAAGAAGAGAAGAAAATAACAGAAATAGCTATTATTATATTCAGAATTTATATATAACTAGTTATATTATAGTCCTCCTCTTAGATAAGATTTCTATATAAAGAAAGTTTAAGTATTTCAACATTTTTCAGAGATAACTGTTTCTCCCAGTGAATCGTCAATTGTTGTGCTGTACAACAACCCCCCATTTCATAAAATTTTTCTTTCTAACTATAATATGAAATGGGTCCCTTTTAAACATAGATGTGTGAATAAATCGGTATCAACTCATCATTAGAAATTCCTTAATCAAAAGGTCCAATGGAAACGTAATATTATAAACCTTTTGAACTATAATAAAGTCAGTCTTATGAATAAATATAAAATTCTTTATTATTGCGATAAAGCAATCGCAAGATCACATATCACAACAACAAAGAAAACATAATACAAAGACCCATTGACTTACTCCGATCCGAAAAGTGAACAACTATCGATTATTGGGAAAGGCGAGCAGCAAATATAATGAAAGGCCCTCCCCTATTTCTCCGGTGCGATATCGCTATCGGAAATGGGGGGATATAACGCAGCGCATGTTTAAGACACCTTTAAAATCTCCCGGTGCGATAATTTGTATCGCCATCAGGGATCGACGATTTTTGCAATAACATAAGTATTACGACCCGAGCTCATTCCCAATTGCGATCCGATAAATCAAGGCGCGAGTTTCAAAATAGATTTAAAAGGTTTGTATGCATTATTTTGGATTATTATTAAAAGCCTTCCCATTCCCGATAGCGATTTACTTGTGATTATCCGCCAAAAAACTCAAGCCATGCTTGAATGAATCATTTGGCATATAAACGATATGATGAGTATTTAAAACTCCTTTACCTTGATTGACAAGTTAAGCGGCCAATTAATGAAGTAGTTATGCCGAGATCTTCCCTGAGATTGTATCTGCGGCAGTATCATTTTAATCTTTCATTACTCGCTAATTGATATAATTCTTTCATATTGGCTCACACTACCTATTCTCTGTATCACGTTCATTTTATTCCTTGCACAGAGCTCTGCCGAAACAATAAGTTCAAACCAAATGGGAAAGAAATCCAAGAGATCCACGACAGCAGTGACTCTCGCAGTAACAGTGCAATCCACCATTGATCCAGGACCGAGCAAAAAGGGATTGATTTCAGACACTACGTGTCTTGGCCTTGGAAAAACAAGTTGGCAAAGCATATATAATTTAATTGAAGCAGAGGAGCCTGAGACAGTACTAGTACAAGCTACCGCAGATCCAACTAGAAAATCAGAGGCTTCCCTGAAAGATTTAGCTGATCCATATCTGCACCGAATAGCAGCACGTGAAAAAATTCTTCCATACACTGATGTAGTGCGATGTGCAATAGAGGAGATCTCGGTTTTAAACAGAACATTTTGCACAGTTGACAGAAGGGTCTTCGGCTCATTTCATCCCGATGACTTAAGGAAAATGTATCACTTTCCCGAACCTCAAAAGAAATACAATAAAGCCTTTCTTGAGAAGTTCGCAAGTGAGAATGAGACTGAATCGGCCCCAATTCGGGAGTGGAGACAGAACCTCGCAAGGCACAAATATGAATCTTCAGGTAAGTACTCTGTAGATTCATTATGTTCTCCTTACTGTTATGTCGGGGCAATGATGTGTAGAATTTGGGGATTGAATAATTCTGCAAAATTCACTATTGAAATGGTTCCTTTAATGGAAGCAACAGTTAACAGTGAAGTAATGGATTGGACAAATATATTGTTAGATAAATTAGCCACTGCAATTCTTGAGTTTAGAGAAAATACTCGCGTGAACGATAAGTCTATTCCTTCGTTTTATTATAGTGCTTATATTTTAGATAATCTTTGTTTCAATTCTGAATTTCCTGTACTGGGGTGGAGATGGACTTCACAAGACCCCATGCCAATTCACATTTATCACCAAAAGTTATGGAAGGTTCACTATAAGGACCACTTGTACCAAATCTGTAATGGTTTTATGTTACCTATTTATTATGCCATTTTTTATAAGCCTGCCCCAAAGATTTCTTCGGAAGCAGAGGTTGACCTAACCGCTGTAGGAAATTGGTTCGGGGAAGACAAGTTCACATACATAAGGGTTTTTGGTAGCCTTGCAAGACCTCATGTTCTTCCTCTGTATATACCTGACACGCTGTTAGCCCGAGAATTGGCCTACCAAATTACAACAACAGGAACATCCAAGACTCTTGGGACTTCTACAAAGCAAGCTTGGCCTACTTTTCCTTTGAGATGCGATGTTTATACTTTGCATGACTACAAGCATGTGGAGAGGGAGGCAGAGAAAATAAACATTCTCAATCTTGCAACCATTCATAATAGGAAATTTGATCCAAGGAAAGTTACCTATACTGTGCTTGAACAAGCCAAACTTACAAGGTTTGATCATGAGAAAGATGATTTTGATGACTTGTTTTCTTCAGCAGAATCATTATTCCAGGTACAAACGCTGGCCAAAATGAGATATAACGATGAAAGGCTAGTAGAATTCAATAGGCTCAGAGAACAGAGGTTGCAAACTCTACCTCTAGACTTATTAGCTACTACCCCGACAACAAAATCAAGCGCCCCTGAACAACAGATTATTGACAAACCTCTTGCTATAGGAAAGATTCTCAAAAGAGGAAAAGAACTAGAACAGAAGAAAGAGCAGGAGAAAGAGTAGGAGAAAGAGCAGAAAAAAGAACAGGTGAAGGGCAACGAAAATATCAATGTGGATACTCAGATTGATCCTAAAATACTCCAAGAATGGAAAAAATTTGACTATATTATAAGCAATCTGGAAGGTCCACAAGGTGTCAGCACATGCAAAGTAGCAGATGGACAAGATACAGCGTCAACAACGGTTCCGAATGAAGGAACCAATGGCCTACCCACTAGCACGGATTTAGAAATGATTCCAAAAGATCCCTCCGATCAAATTATTTTTCAGGTAGAGGACATACCTCCATTAGATGTCTTTTACAGTCCCAAACACAGGGCTGTAGTAAAAAGACAGAGGAAAAGGAGAAGACTTGATCAATCTTCCCTGTTTCCAACACAAACAGAGACAGCTAACGTAGTATGGAAAGAAGTGTTTAACCCTTCCGATGACCTAACAAAACTTTCTCTGTATGTCGGAGCTTATTCGGCAGCCACAATGGATAAGGCATCGGAAGTAAGTAATCTACTTAAAGAAAAAGACCAAGCAATTTTTTTGTTGCAATCATAGGTTTCTGAAGCACAGCAAAAAATTGAACAGTTTGAACAACAACTATCAACACAGCAGCAATTAAACAATCAATTGAATAAGCAATTGCTCGAGGAGAAACAATGAATAGACTCAAGCGCAATACAAAAGCAAAAAGAATTATCCGAAGCATCGGCCAGGTTAAAGACAATGAATGAACTAATGATAAAAACGAAAGATGAGCAAATCTTCAGCTGTCACATCAAGTAGAGAAGTTCAAGAGTCTTCAGCAACCATCAGATTTTAGGTCGAAGCACTACAAATCAACAAAGCATTGGTTACACAGTTAAGTCTGTTATGTCATAACATTTCTCCGGTTGAGCCCCTTTGTGATATAACGGCATCAATAGTTGACAAATCAGTCGATGCTAGGCACGATTTGGAATAGGCCAATGAGACTATAACAAACTTTCTTGCTTGGCTAGACACCAATGAAGGGCAGGCTGCAAATCTGCCTAAAACTCTAGAATCACACAAGGAGATCCTTTTCTTAGAATGGCAGTCACAACTGATGAAAGCAGAGAGAGAGATTTCCAGATGTAGATTATCTACAAGTAATTTAATTGAGCTAATCAATAACACTCTTTATCTGTCTAACATGATTTCGCAATGCACTCCAGGTAAATTGCTGTCAGCCAAAACATTGGAGCAAGCATTCAATCAAGAATTGGAGAAGAATGGAAGACTAATTGCCGGCATCCAAAGTTTAACTTGGGATACCTATTGGTTTTTCTTAGTAAAACCATACAGTCAAAGGGCCACCCTCAAATGTTTAACCGATGCGATCGGTTGTATCATTCCCGAAATCCATGATGCAACATACTCAGCTCAACTACATTCTCGTCTCACTCATCCTCTAGAATTGGAACCGATGCTTGCAATCTGCCAACTCAAACCAAAAGGAGAACCGCCAAAACAATGAATCATGTTGCCGACTACCAACAAACCTATTGTGAAGAAGATACTCAAGATTTAGTTGTACCAATTAATAGCATTTTATTTTTGTAGTTAGTTATTTTAATTAGTATTTATAGACCCTTTCATGCATTTAGAAAGGGTCCTCAGTTTTTGTAGAAAACTCAAATCTGGAAGTTGCACTATTGTGCTTCTGGTATAAATTTTTTATAAAGACTGGGCCAGTATTCCGAATTCTAACAAAGAAAGCTTTGATGGGATGTGCACTATTGCCTTGATGTGAAAGTCTTTCTAAATTAGAAAAAGGAATTTGAATGCGATTGATATCGGGAGTGATTCAAATCACATATGGTACTATTATCTATGATCTTGTTTCATTCTTTCATGTGAATCGTCATTTATTTAAACTTGCGATCATTAGATATATGTATGTGTTTTCAACAACAATCCTTATATTTTTCACTATTGAATGTTTAAGGAGTGTTATTCTTTTAGTCATATATGTATCAGTGATATGTGAAGGATAGTGTAATAATGTTTTTAATGATTACTTTGTTCAACTACTTGAACAAAGTAATTATCATATGAATAAATGTCTTTGTTTACCAATAGAGTCATCTATATGCCTGTTTGTGGATAAAGATTATCAAACGTTACACTAAAGCATAAATTTCTCGGGATAGGATAGATATTCATATTTTTACTTTTTATATTAAATCATTCATCCAATATCATTATATCAGAGAGACACCCATTTATCCATCCCCTTTTATTCATCATTGGGAAACTGGTCCCATTATTTCCAGTCGGAGCCACCACACCAAACGGAAAAGGAGCTACCTTTAAGATCTGGACCGGGTGGTTTTCCCCGATGTTGTTGTAGCGATTTTCGAGGCATCAACACTTTCCTGTCTAGACCTTGAGGAATAAACCTTTGCATGTCTAACAGCTGGAGGATTCTCCACTTTGCAACTGAGGGAGGATTTTTGGGGAGATTCCTAACTGTGGTGCTCACTGTCTCCTTTAGTTGTTTTACGATCAGCTCCACCAGGCTAAGTGAGACAGACTTTACCTCTTTGAATATTCTTTTGTTCCTTTCCTTCCACACATTCCAAATAATGAAAATCGGCAGAAGATTCCAGGCAGAGTTGAAAATTTCATTATCTGAAAAGTTATTCTTCCAGTTGTTTAGAGTGTTGGCAATGCATTCTTTGTCTCTATCAGACTGTTTGAAGATGTTGGTAAAAAATTCCCATATTCTGTCTGTAAAACTACAGCTATTGAGAAGATGCTCTAAAGTCTCCTCTTGGGTTTCACAGAGTTGACACCTGGAGGGTCCCAACATGCCTCTTTTTTTAAGGTTGTCCCAGGTTAAAATTTTCTGTGATGAACTAACCACATAAAAAGTTTGATTTTCATCAAGCTTTTGTGCTTCCAAAGCTTCTGCCAAGTTTTACTAGGAGCTTAGGGTTCTAGATCAAGGAGAAAACCTTTAGCTTCCTTGATATTAAAATTGCCCTCTTTGTTGTTACCCCATCTCAGTTGGTCCTGCCATTCTGTGACTAAAATTATTCTCTGATCCAGCAGTTTCTTGAGGGACTCTACTTTACTGTTGAGGGTCCTATCCCCTCTGTCCTCTATCTTTTTCCAAATTCTCCATTTTCCAACATTCTGTGGATTCTCCCAAAAGTCTTTCACCTTTACTAAACCTTGATTGTCAATCTCATGCTTGAGGCCTAAAAATTCTTCCTTCAGTAGATTAGGTTCTTGTTGCCATTTTTCCTCCCAGAAAAGTGCCAGATTGCCCTCTCTGATTTCCTAGAAACCATTTTTTTGAACCACTTCTCTATTCTCCCAGGCCTTGTTCCATATGGGGGAGCCTTTCACTGTTCCAGTCTTACGTATGATTTCAGAAGCCGGCCAGGCATTGGCATATTTTTCCTTCCAGATGCTTTCCCATTGAGCTTTAGGATCCTTAACCCACCTCCACCAAAGTTTGGCTCCAAGAGCCTTAGTGAGAATCTTAGGATTGTCCAAACCTAGGCCTCCTTGCTTCTTGGGTTTGCAAATCTTTTCCCATGAGATTACAGCCCATTTTTTCCTTTTTTCCTCTTTGCCCCAAAGAAAATCTCGTTGAATATTCTGAAATTGTTGTAAGACTCCTATTGGAGCTGGGAGGGTTGATAGCATAAAGATTGGGATTGCTTGGAGAACTGCTTTAGTGAGAACCAATCTACCAGCTAAATTTAAAGATCTATTTGTCCATTTCCTGACTTTGTCTTGCATTTTAGTTACTAGAGGATCCCATATACTTTTGTGTTGGGGTTTAGCAGTAAGAGGAACACCCAAATACTTAGAGGGAAGGGATTCTCTTTGAAAGCCTAAAATTCTGGAGACATTTATCTGGATGGCAATGTGGGTGTTAAAGAAAAAAACTTTTGATTTGGAAAGGTTTACTTCCATACCTGTGGCCTTCGCGAAGTCATTCAAAATTTGTTTGTACGCAAGTGCTTCTTTAACTGTGGGAATGCCTTGTAACATGGTATCGTCTACAAACTGTTGATGAGTCAAGACTTGCCCATTCTCCGAAAGTTGGATTCCTTGAATTTTTCCCATTTCTCTTGCTTGTTTGATGGACCTCCCCAACCCTTCCATCATGAGGATAAAGAGAAAAGGAGAAAGCGGATCTCCCTGTCTAAGTCCCCTAGAAGGGAGAAAGAGTTTAGACGGAGAGCCATTCACTAAAATAGAAAAGCTAGAAGTAGTCACAAGGGCCATGACCCATCTGTCCCAATTATGATCGAAACAAAACGCAGTGAGCACTTTTTTGATGTACATCCAATTTACTTTATCATATGCTTTGGCTATGTCCAATTGCATGATCATTCCCGCTTTCTTGTTGCAAGTTAACGAGTGAACCACCTCGTGAGCTTGGATTATGTTGTCCAGAATTTGTCTTCCTTCTACGTACCCTGTTTGTTACCTGGAGATGAGAGTGGGCAGTAGGGGTTTAAGTCTGTTAGCCACAACCTTGGAAATTATCTTGTAGACAACATTGCATTAGGCGATGGGCCTGTAATTCTATGGTGTTTGAGCATTATCCTATTTTGGAATGAGGGCAATAAAGGAAGTATTGAGAGCTTTCAAAAAGGGTCTTGTTCCTCTTGAAGTCTTCGACAATCTCGACAATATCCCTTTTAACAATATTCCAGCAGGCTTTGAAGAAATCCACATTAAATCCATCCAGACCGGGTGCCTTGCCATTTTGCATCTCCTTGAGGACCTCACTAATCTCCTATTCAGTCACAGGTCTGTTGAGATTACCATTATCCTCTCTGGATACTAGTTTTGGAATATGTTTAATTAAGTTCTTAATGAATGGTTCTCTATCTGAGAAGTTTTCCTTGGCAATGTCCCGAAAATTCTTTACTATCACTGCATCTATCTCCTCATGGGTTTGAAGAATTTGGCCATTCTCGTCCTTGATCGAAGGGATTCTATTGTGATCTCTGTTCGTAATGGTATATCTGTGGAAAAATTTAGTATTTCGTTCTCCTTCTTTTAGCCATAGAACCCTGGATTTTTGTTTCCAAAAAAATTCTTCTTATTTACACAGCATTTCCCATTCTTGGTGGTAATTCTCTACTTGATCATTTTTGTCTTTATCAAAGCCATTCTTGATCAGAGTTTGGTTGAGCTCTAGGATTTTGTTTTCCACTTTTTTTTTTACTTGTGAAGATATTACCAAACTCCTTCTGGTTCCATTCCTTTAGCTTCTGCTTGATGTGTTTTAATCTCTTATGTAGAATGAACATGGATGAGCCTAGAATCTGCAGGTCTTCCGCCCACCACTTTCCAATGTTGTTGATGAAATATGGGTGTGAAAGCCAAATATTTTCAAACCTGAACGGTTTGTTTCTTGGGGTGCCAATGCCCTTGACCTCCATTTGAATCGGCCAGTGATCTGAGCCTCCATAAGGAAGAATATAAGCTATTATTTCCTTGTCTAGAAGCATGAGCTCTTCCGAGATCCTGAATCTGTCTAACTTGGAAGCTACCTGGGAATCCCCTCCTCTTTTATTGTTCCAAGTGCAAAGACCATTATTTGTTTCAATGCCTACTAGTTTCATGTTTTCTAAAAAACATTGGAAAGCTGAGGAATCTTTGTTTAGTACTCTTGTACCTCCTTTTTTCTCCGAGAGAGATCTAATCATGTTGAAATCTCCTCCTATAACCCACGGTATCCCTGCAAATCTATTTCGAAGGTCCACTAAGGATTCAATAAACTTGATTTTGTCATCTAACCTTTGAGGGCCATAAACATTTGTTACAAGATAAGTGTCCCTGTCTCCTACTGGCTATAAAACCACTGATAAATAATTCCTCAATGCCTCCGCATCAATAATACCTATTTTTTGGGGGTTCCAAAGGATGAGGATACCCCCTGCTGTATTTTCTGCTTTGACTTCTATAAACTCATATCTGCTGAGCCACTTACTATGAATTTCTCTTATCTTTTGAACAGAGCATTTCGTTTCTTGGACAAAAATTATATCCGGAGCTACCTGTTTCATTCTATTATTCAACATTCTTTGTTTTCTTTTGCTTCCTGGACCTCTGATGTTCCAAGTTGTAAAATTTATAATTACTGATTGGTAAAGGATTAACTAGTTAGGTCTTTCATCTTACCTGACTCTATCATGAGCTTTCCACATTCCATTAATAGCTCATTCTGCTTTTTTCTGCCCCTTTTTTTCCTCGGGTTTCTTGGAGCCAATACAGGAGTTGGTTTTACCACTTTCATTCCCTGCTTTCCCTATCTTTCCATGTTGTTATCTTCTCCCAAGCATTTTGTTTGAGTTTTCCATAAGAATAACTGCTTTATACGATTGCATTTTTCTTGTGGTAGAGATTCTACTCTACCTGTTGTTCCCTTCCTCAAGAACCCTTCTAGATCTAGGTTTTCTCTGTCGAGAATCTCTTGTAACTCATTGTCTTCCGTTTCCATCTCACTCTGGGTCATTTCCTGATCCATTTTCATCTTTGATTCACTCAACATGATCCCTTTCTGTTTTTCCTTTACCTGTTCCTGGTCTTGTTCTTCTTCCTTTTCCTGCTTATCATTTCCATCTTTCATGACTTGATTTTCAACTGTCGCATCTTCCTCCTCTTCAAGAACTTGGAATTGATTTGGCCTTCCTTTTTGATCTCCACTTTGGTGATGTTTAGGCCCTTTTTTTCCGTTTTTACCTTTGTGAGCTACTTTGTGAAAGCCATCTGTCTCTTTCATTGTGTTAGGTTTGCTTTTGTTCTTAGCCTTACTGATAGGACAATCTCGAAGAAGATGCCCATGTTCATGACATTTTTGACATCTAAATGGAATGTGCTCGTAGTCAACCGTCTGCACCCATTCCTCATCATAAACCTCTAATATGACCTCGTCTGGAAGTGCTCCAGATAGGTCCATCTCTACACAAATCCTGGCAAAGGAGGTATATTTTCCCCTTCTTGTGGCTTCAGAAGTTTTAACATACCTTCCTAATTTATTTCCTATGGTTGTTAGTGATTCTATTTGCCAGTAATTTAGAGGTAGCGAATAGAGTCTTACCCATACTAGGACTGAGGTAAAGGTTTCCCGCTCCGGCACGAAGTTCATCATCCACGGCCGCATGTAGAGCCCTGCTGCTGCATAGAAGTAGGGCCCTCCTTCAAACACTCTGTCTTTGTCCTCAATGTTCGCAAACACCACGATAAAAAAACCCTTGGATCCTAGATGAAAATCAATTCTTCCTTTATGCTTCCAGTGGTATCTGATCCACATTTGTAAAGCCTTTTCAGTGGGCCATAGTCCCATGAATTTGCGTATGATTGCATAAGTCTGCATGTGCTCCCTGTGGGCCTACAGCTCAGGATTATTTAAGATTACTCTAGGAGTGACTTCAGCTTTGGGCTTGCACGGTCCCTGTTGTTTCCTATTTTTTGTTCCCTGTTTTTTGTCATTTTCCTCTTTATCCTTTGTGCCATCCTTCTCCTTATCCATGTTGCTTTCTATTTCCTTTTCCACACTTTTTCCCCCTTCCATCGTTTTACCTTTGCCTGAATCTAGAGATGCCTTGCTCTTGTTAACCACTACCTCGCAGTAGGAGGGAGTGGAGCTCCCTCCTCTGCACCCGTCCATGGAGAAAATCCTGCGCAGAAACCCTCAACTTTAGATCTCCACTCTTCTGCTCCCCGCCTCCAGATAAGTTATATATATATATATATATATTATTATATATATATATTATATATATTATTATATATATAATTTTCAAAATTTTAATTCTCAACTCATCGAACACATATGTAGTTTTATCTTTGTTAAAAGAGACCCATTTTGAATCGATAAGTTTTTTGCTATAATGATCTTAATCATATTTATATACTCCAGATTCCCAATAGCCACATTATATTTATTGATGTCCATATAAATTTTGGAAAGTATTTTACCTTTACCTAAATATAAGTTTTTTCTTAATAAAGTAGACACCTTTCAGGCAAGTTGTACATAGTTATCAATAAAATTAAAAATAAATAAAAATATATTGTAGAATTAGTAATTCAAAGTATATCTTAAAGCATATTTAATTTATCAATCTATTTACACACACCAAAAACTTTATATATATATTAATATATATACTATATAATTATATTAGATATATGAAGTAGATATTTTTCAAAGAAGCTGTACATACTTATCAACTAGTACAACCACATTAAAAATATTAGTTGATATAGCCTACGGCTTCATAAATATAACCAAAAAGACTATTGCAACATGTAAAATGACTTAATAATGCACATGGCACAAGTATAATTTTTTAAATTTAGTAAAAGCCATTGCAACCTAACAAATTTTATAATACACTATACCCATTAAGACTAAGCATATGCTGAGCATATTTCCTTGAGAATCAATCTAAGCCTTTAATTAAAAAAAATCAACAAATCTTCATCCACCTTAAATTGAAATTAAAAACTTTCAACAATAAATATAAATATGTTATACAATTAATAATTTAAAATATATCTTAAAAACATATTTATTATCAACTAATTTCTACACACCACAAAAACTTAATTAATAATATTCAAAAATATATACGAATTACACACTTATATATATATAATTCAAAATATATCTTAAAAACACATTTTAT
>APFE030748309.1:100934-124003 GCA_000404065.3 Pinus taeda | reverse complement strand
TTGTCACTAGAGAGTCTTAGACTCCTAGGGAGGTTAGTTTTGTCAGCAAAAATAACTCTTTCCGCATGACAAGAAGCAAAGACTACTCTTACTCCTATGCTAAACAGTGCATGGGCCTATTCACGTGAAGTGATATTTCCAATGCAGCCACTAGCGCATTGGCTGCCCCATGTTGGTGAAGGCATGGTTCATGAGAAGCACAGTCAAGAGAACTAGTAAACACAAAAGATATAACAATGAACACCAACCTCTGAGTTATAAAACATCCAAAAAAAAGAAAAGAGTGAATGCACAAGACAAACATTATGTGGACTTAACATGGTGTGACACACTGCACACAAATGATAAACATATGCACTCTCTTTAATGTGGCAGACAAGCAAACATGAGAAAAATAGATAACTTACGCCTTTTAAGTGTGGTTGTTGTGAATGATTCCTCCAGTGTGCAAGCGATTGCATCATGTGATTTTGGTGGAGGAAGTGAAATCTGCGTGTTGGATTGATCTTCAGTGCATATAGATGAGTGATGAGGAGCCTCGGGTGTTTCGAAAATTTTCTGATCAGAAGTGGAACTAACCTCAGGACAATGAGCGCCTGACATTACCATCAGCTTATGCTAAAGTGACTTGATAGCCTGGGGGGTTTCCACTTCGTCAATAGATAAATCATTAGAGACCAGTGCCTCAGATAGATTAACAACAAGTGAATCAACATCGTGATTAGATGAAGAAATACAAAGATCACGACAACCATGATCAGAAAATGCAAGATGTTCGTCGGCATCCTCATGATTTTATGAATCATGTAGAGAGCTAGATGAGAAGTAAGAATGTTCATGTTCTGTGTTTTTGGAAAAATTAAATGAAGATCAATTGGATTTTTAATGAATAATTTGTCCTCTCTGCTGTCAAATGATGTACTGACATCCAGTGCATTTTGCGAATGATTGGAAGTAGATGCGTCCATGGATAGATTAACACAAGGATAATAAGAGATAACGAAATCACCAATGATGTCAGGAAAAAACGGAGGAGGCGTGGACAGAAGGAGGTCATCCTTCACTACAGGTTCATGCTTAGATGCTTGGTCATACTCTTCGTGAATGACAGAGAAGGTTGGTTGTGTAACATCAACTCCGTCGATGGACTAATCCTCGCTCACAACAGGTGTACAGTCCGGAACGAAAGAACACAAGATAGTGCAATCCAGAGGATCAGCAAAACGTAGAGACAGAGGTTGAGGTAACAAGTGTGTATGACAACCCATGGGCTTCCCAACCAAATCTGCGTAGCTATTGAGAGTAGTGAGGGTGGGAGGATCTTAATATTGACCTTATGATATCTGGTAATTATGTTGTAATCATGATTATGCTGATGTATATATATGTATACATGCATGTATGTATGTATGTCATTGTGTGAGAGGATCATGATTGTTAATGCTAATATTTATATGTATATATATGCATGTATGTATGTTGCTATCTGACAGGGTCGTTAGGAATAATTCTTGTGGAGGAATGATTTCTTATGGAGGTGAATAACATGAAGAGGTTCTTGGTTTATGAGGAATCAAGTGGGAAAAGTAGTCCTGACAAATCTACGAGGTCAATGTCATGTGGCTATGAGTTGATATTATATGATTATATTATGTCTATGTTATGGACAAGCTATACTGAAGGATACATCAATGGAATGAGAGCAGTATGATCTGTGACATGCTAGGATAAGCATGGATGGCAAAGAGAGACTAGAAGTAAAGTTGATTCGTGGAGACAGTGTGATTTTGGATCTGCAGTGCTACTATTGCGTATATGTTATCAAAATTGTATATTCAGTGATTGTACCTATGGTGTTGAGTGCCTGTTGTATATATGGTGTTGTGTGCATATTGCATATGCAGTGTTGGGTATAGATGGTGCTATGTACATGTTGGATATGCTGTGTTGTGTACATATCGTATTGTGCACATGATGGATATGCAATGTTGTGCACATATTGGATATGCAGTGTTCTATGCATATGATGCTATGAACATGTTGGATATGCAATGTTGTGTACATATGGTGCTATGTACATGTTGTATATGTAGTGCTATGTACATATGGTGTTGTGTGCATGCTGTATATGTGGTACTATGTACATATGGTTTTGTGTGCATGATTGTACATGTCGTGACGTGTGCATTTGGTGTTGTGTGGAGGGGGTGTTGTGTAAATGTTGTGTGTGTGATGCTGTGTACATCTGGTGTCGTGTACATGTCATGCATGTGGTACTATGTACATGTGGTATTGTGTACATGTTGCACATGTGGTGCAGTGTACATGTGGCACTTTGTGAGCATTGTGTAGGTGGTGCCGTGTACATGTGATGTTGTGCAGGTGGTGTTGTGTATAGGTGGCACTGTGTACATGTTGTACATATGACACTGGTGTGCATGTGGTATTATGTGCATGTCATACATGTTGTGTTGTGGGCATATGATACTATGTATGTGCATTGTGTAGCCGTGGTATCGTGACATATGTATTCCTTGTTTTTGTACTCTGTGTATGTATTTGTGTTTTGTTGTACACCAAGTGTAGGTGTATGTATTGTATTGTGTTGTACACCGTTTGTAGGATTATGTATTGTGTTGTGTTGTACACTAGGTGTAGGTGCACGGATTATATGGTGTTGTATGTCGTGTGATGCACACTATGTGTATGTGCACATGGTTGAGGAGAAGGAACTGAGTGTTTGTCGGGTGTGCGTATAGAATAAAGGCAAAGGTAGAAGCAAAGGATTGATTAAAGGATATGTATCAATATTTTATTTCAGTTTTATTATGCATGTGATTTATGATTTTGGTCTATGATGATTACATGTGATCTATAATTCTGGTTTATGATGGGTACATGTGATTTATGATTTTTAACTGTGATGGTTGTGTTTTGAGCTAACCTGATGTGATATGTTTATACATGATGATTTGGTCAATGATGCTATTTTGACTAGTTGTGAAAGGAAGCGAACAAAATTGCAAGTATACCTTATTGACGAGCTATCACTCAGGTATGATTTGAAGTTATTTCAATTTATATTAAATCTAATGGCAGTTATGTGCTTGGTACATGAAAGCATGGGAAATGCCCGGGTTGGGTGGTTGAAATTGACTGCAAGAATTAGTGGCAACAATGAAGGAAATTGGAACATGTAGTAGTATGCTAGTAAAGCACTTCAGGAGAAGGGCCATTGTGGGACACTGGTATCAATAGTGTCCACTGATTTCCATGAGAATTCTATGACCAGTGTGATGGTTTTGAGGTGGGGATATTCCTTGGTTTTTGGACCTTCTGATGCGAGGAAACCTTGCCGAGGGATGGACTGCCCGGGATGGGGGTGCCAACAGAAATTGGAAGGTGTGTGGCTGCACGAAAGGGGGTGACCAAATTGCCTAAGGGACTGTGTAGCAGAGAAGGGAAGGTTGGGAATATATTTGTTTTGGTCATTAGCATTCCCAGATGGAATCAAAAGCACATTGGGAGTGTGCCTTGTAACAATGAGGCAATAACTGTTCACTGAGAGGAAAAGTGGTGCAGGATTATAACATTGGACATTGGATGTAAATTTGAACTTGCAGTGGATTCTAGACTTACTGGGAAGGAGGTGAATCCTGGTATTACTTTAAGGGTGGAGGTGTGAGCCTCTAAATTCCTTTATTGCGGATGCAGGCATCATATCCTTTGTTTGTTGGTTGAGAAAATGTGGATATGTGTATATTATTGTATATACTGTATCGAGATGGATTTATAAAGCTCCATATACAATATGATTATTTTATGGTCGAAGCAAATGTGTATAAGAGTATATGTGGTTGTTATCGTAAATACCATAATGATTTCTATTATAAAGCTCCAGTAAACGATATGTTTGTCATGTTTTAGCATATGGTTATTGTAAATACTGCAACGAGCTATGTTATAAAGCTCCATAGGCAATATCTTTTGTTTTCAGTGGTGTTGCTAGTTATAGGTGTCATTGAACACCGAGTACGGTGTTCCCCCAAGGGGGAGGGTTCTGTAACAACCCTGTTTAAAAATCCATGTAAAAATAAATAAGACCAAGGTCATGGGACACATATTCGAAGCTGAATGGTGGGAAAAACATCTTAGTGGGGTGTCACTCCATTTAGTATGTCTAAGGAAATTGGTAAGGCTTTGGAAAGGTGAAATGGAATTTTGGCACATTTATTAATGAAAATAATGGAAATTAGGAGAAAAGGAAGGTGAAAGGTCACAGGTTGCATGTGAGGAGGAAATTGAAGGAAAATTATGGAAAATGAAGAAAATAGAGGCCTCATTGATAAAAAGGCTTCTGAGGATCAGTTGGAAAGCCTTGGTTTAGGCTTGGTTAGTGTAATATTTTTCTCAAGTTTTTGCTCAAGGCTTGATCAGTGTAACCTTTTATCAGTTTAGTTTTGGAGCTCTCATTCTATTCTCCCTCTTTCATACTCTTCGACACTTAGAGTTTTCTTGGAGCACTCATGAAGAGTGTGGCATACTTGGATGCTTGGAGCAAGAAGACAAAGGAAGAGTAGGAAAGCACAAGAGGACATTGGGATCAACAAATATAGAGGGTTTTGCTTGCAGGTATTGAGTTACATGTATGTTTTCCTCACTAGTTTTGGCATGCATGTGGTTTCTTGGTTATGATATGTCATTGGAATGGAGGATTTCTTGGATTGGCAGTGGATTTTCCTAGCCTTGTCATTTCCTGGATAACCATGGTGTTGTGGGTTCATTTCCTTTTATTTTCTGGTTGGTTCTCATGTTCCTTTAGTTGTGGGTTAAGTTACTAGTTCCTAGAGCCTTGGTTGGACAAACGTTATGGATCCCTGTAACCTCTTGGGTTGAGTTACTAGTCCTAGAGCCTTCATTGGACAAATGCTCTCAAGCCCTTGGTGGGTTGAGTTATTAGTCCTGGAGCCTTAGTTGGAAAAATGCTCTGGAGCCCGACGATAGTTGTGGGTTGAGTTACTACTCCTGGAAGCCTTGGTTTGAACAAACACTCTGGAGCCTTAGAAGGCTTGGGTAGAGACCAATCTGGTGATGGTTTGTGATGTCTGGCCATGAAGTGGAATCATTATTTGATGGGTTGAGGTGGTTTGGCCTCTATAAGCCCAGGTTCAGTTTTGATTGATTGTTCCATTAGATCCCACATTCATGCTTGGAATATGGCATGGGGCTGATTGGTTGAAATAAAGATTTGGTTCAACCAATATATGGTCGGGTGGTTCGTGGAAGTCCCAAACTTGGTTGGTTGTTGCATTCATTAATAGGAGGTTATTTATCCTTGTTAATTCATGAGTATTATACTGGTCTATATGTGGATTATACGGTTGTTGTTTCCTTGGTATTTCTATTATTATTATGATGTTTATGAACATGTATTATCACAGTGGCTATGTATGGCTCTCATCATGTTTTTACTTGTAAATGAATGAAAAATGTATCTATGGCCTAATAGATGATAATGCAGCTAATGTGATAAGGAAATAATGCCTCATAGTGAATCTTAGATAAGTATGAGACCCCTATGCTCAACTCTACTGTTAAAACCTGTAGATTTCATATTTGTGATATGTTTGACGAAATGCCTGTCATGGATAGTAGGGGTCTAGTCTAGTCCTTGTCAATGTTTTTTGTAAATGTATCTTTATTTTGCTGTGAAATTTCATTTCTAAAGGTGTGATTGAGTTTTGTGTAGTGACCTTGGATTTGGGCTTGAAAAAGTGGCACAAATCCCAGAGTGGCAAGCACAACACTGGGAAAAAATTCGCTTGCAGTGGGAGCTTCTAGAGCCTCCCACACACACCCTTGTTAATATCAAGCACATCCAAGGGTTTGATGCACTAAAACTTCGGTTGATCTCAGGATTTGGTTACCTGAGTGATTGGGATGGATCATGGGAGTTCTGTTGCTGATGTGGAAGGTCTATGTGGTGTGTTTCTATCGATTCCACTTCCTTAACTGACAAATAGGGAGTCAAATCATGTCATAGTAACTTCTTGTCACATTTCTACCCTAGTTGGCCTGTTACTTTGGTAGATGTGGGAGGGGGGTGTTAAGTCATCCCCCATTATTCATGGAAAAGGTGCTAGCCATGTGAACATGATGAAGAAGACTCTAGAAGAGTCAATATTGTAACATTAGTTAATGGCTGAAGGAGTTAAACTTACCACTAGTAGGTTATCGGGTTCTGTTATAACCAAGCCACTAGGAGGAAAAGGGGACCGATTCTATTCGAGTGCATTTTGTTCCTTATATGAGAAAATTAGTTGAGACTGGACAAGGAGAGGGAAATAGAGAGGGATTGTGCATTGTAGCAACCCACAAGCCACATGTCTCACATTTTTGTACTTTCATCCATTTTCATTCAAGGAAAGAGAGAGCAAAGTAGCCACATCTTCCAACTAGGTTTTCTCCCTAAAGAGTTTATCTGGTTATATTTTGTGTTATTGTGGGTTGTGATTGATTGTTTTATTCATTCTCTATTTTCCAAATAATTATAATTTTCATACATATGAAAATAAACAATAATTAACATACATAAATCTAAGGATAAATAAACCCTCATAATGTAGATTTAAGATTTTCTAATATATTTTAGTCGATATATTGTGATGAAATGTCCATTGGAATATCAACGACAATTTACAAATCATATTGGTGTTAGATAAGGTTTCTTCGGGTACATTATGGGTAGTTTCGAGGGATCCAGATTGACTAAGCTGAAATTCATAAAATGCTATCCATGGTTGAAGAATATGTTAATAACCCTCAAGATCCCGTAGAGGAGAGGTTTGTGTGGTTGGAAGCACAAGTCATAGATATAAATCATAATGTGATCCTCCTCATGGCGACTTTGACCAATAAGCTTGAGTTATTTAGAGAAGATGGGAGTTCTATTGTGGAGGTTGGATCAAAGGGGAAATCGACGAATTGAGAAGAACCCAAGAGGGAGTCTAAGGAGCTTGAAAGGGAACAATCTAGTTTGAGTGCCATGAACCATTCAGAATCCTTATTTAAAATGGAAGTGAAGGTAAACATTAAGACATATCAATGTGAGATTGACACTTTTAATTTAAATCATTAGTTGTGGCAATTAGAAATTTATTTAGTGTTCATCATATAAAGAAAGAATAGAATATTTTTTTGCTCAACTAAAATTAAATGGTTGTGCCCTAACTTGGTGGGAAAGTGTTGGTTTGAGGGGGCTTAGACCTAGGTTCAAAGTTATCTACGCTAACCAACAAAACCCTACACTATTGGCCCTTTCGGAAATAGTCTGCAGTCTCACCCGAAGCAATATTAATGGATGCTAGAACCAGGTTTATGCATCCGGAAGGTTATGTGATGTGGCAATGAGGCATTTCTTTAATCTAGGGTCTGATCTGACCTTCAAGAACCCTTATCTTATGAACCATAGACTTAAAGCGATTTCTACTTAATTAGATTTATGAGCTTTGCCTAATTTTTCTAACGTGCATAATTTATCATACAAAAGTAGACCTAGGTCTTCGTGATGCAATTTAAAAAATATTACAGATAATCGAACCAGAAATGAGCATAAACACAGAAACATATAAATATATAGAGAACACATATGTTATTTTACAAGCTCCATGCTCAACTCCACTGATTTACATAGAACACAATGGGCTTAGAACACCATCTTATCCCTGGCTCTGAAGTTCTCTAGCTTTCTGGTTCTAGCTCTGGCTCTTGTTCTGGCTCTTAGCTCTGGCTCTTGGCTTTGGCTCCTGGCTCTGGCCCTTGGCTCTGGCTATTGGCTCTCGGATCTTGGCTCTGGCTCTGTGAGCTATCAACAGTTCGCTCGACATCCAAGTGATTGTCTTAGCAACTTTCAGCTCTCTGGTTTTTTGCTCGACCTCCAAGCAACCCTAAAAGCTCCCTTAGTTGCCTTCGCTTCCCGCTACCTCATCAATTGAGCTCTTTGGCTTTCTTGAGGCATCCTTCGAGCTCTGCGGCTTCCCTAGCCGTTTCTCTACATGTAATCATTCCTTTGCGGCTCTGCGCTTCTTCCGCTCCTTGTCTCTTCGATTGACCATCTGGCTCTGTGGCTCTCTCTGCGTTACAAATGCATCATTGTCTATAAAATGCGAACTTTTAGTGTGGCATAATGATAAGGGGTAGTTACAAAGGAACCGGGGCCTTCCTTAAGGAAAAACCTAAAAATGGAACAAAATTCCAATACACAGAGTTTTACCGAAAATACACTATCGGGTGTGAAATCTAGACTTCAAATTCTATGAAATCGCCCTTATGAACCCTACCGTGTCTGCCTTTCATCGGCATATCGAAATCGCATAGGCAGAAGGTCTAAAAACCTCAATACATAGGAATACACAAAAATCTTGAATTCCTGGATTTCAAAATTTATGAAATCGGGTCTATAAACCCATTGGGTCCGGCCCTTTATCGCTTATCGCAGTCACAATCGCATTGGCCCTGGCATTGAGGATCGCTAATTGCCGATTTTCTATCAAATCCTGATTGTTGATCTGCTCCTTGATCAGATGGTTGATATCGCATCGCATGTCGCTATCGCAATGACCCTTTGTATCGAGGATCACCAATCTCTTGACTGCTGATTAAATCCTGACTGTTGATCCCTTATCCCGATCCAATGGTTTATATCGCATGTAGCTATCAGCATATTGCATTTTCTATGGCCAAGGGGTTCTTCCCTTATACAATGGCATACACCGACACCGATATCGCAATCGCTCCATCACATATGGCCTATTGCCTAGTCACATGTCGCTATGCTTGGGATCCCAATATCAAGCGAAGGCATACCTCTGATACGATAAGTCAAAGGTCGCAGTTGGAGGTTCCTTCTGCCCTTTCCTTAAGTCCTACGCTTAACCCTTCTAATGTAATTTTCCTTTATAAGGCCTTTTATGCCATTTTTGGAAGAATTAGCCTCCTTTTAAAAGGAACAAAGGCAAGCTTCTTTTTGCGCATCATCCGAAGTCCGTTTTAGCCCATTCAAGTTGCAGTAGATTCAGAATGAAAACATCTCTGCAATGGGACTATTTCCAGGAGCATCCTTGGACTTTAATTTTCCTTTGTGAGGAACACTTTGGACTTAGAAGTCTATCCAAGATCCATTTTGGATCATGCCTTCCCACTAAAAGAACTTTTGGTCTCCAAAAGACTGACATACTGGTCTGAATGGTACATGAGAGTAACAACACCCTTTTCTCTCAGCCTCCATACACTTGCTTTGCATGGTTCCTTTGAACCAAAGCCTTTGACCACTTTCCTTCTTGGATTTGCTGGTCCTCTTGGGTAGAACTATTTTCCTCCTTGACTTCATGAAAAACTCCTGATAAGATGATTACAGAAGGTAGTTTGAACTTCTCTGCCATGATCATTGATCCAAGGTGGCTCAAACAAATGTGAAGTGACATCTGCTTCACAAAAATTTCATTTGTACCTATTTGAAAAGCTGTCAACTACAACTGTTAACAACAACAAAAATACAGACAACCACTGGATGGCCTAACTCCTACTTCAACAAAAGAAACAGATTTTCACATCTTGTGAACACCTCCATGTTTTACATTTGCATACAAATGATTGACTAGATAACAAGCCAAAAAAACATGCCTTTAAAACAAATGACCCTTGTTGGCTTGTTGGGGCCTGACCCAGGTTCGGAAGAGTTATTAGCCGAAAAAATCCAACACTACCGGCCCTTTTGGCAACAGTCCGTGGAGCGCAGACTAAAGTCTCACCCGAGGTAGTAGGGGAGGGTGTTGGAACTAGGTTTCCACACCCTTGGGATGTCTTGATCTGGTCCGGAGACGTCGCGAACCATTCTGCCCCTTTGCGCCACTCTGTACCACTGTCACGTAGATCCATACCTTATTAATGAATTTGTTATAGATCTGTCCTTCTTACAATCTTTAAGAAAACATTTAAAAACCCAATGCACACAATCATCATTAACAAAAAAGAGACAATGAATCAATTTAAAACATAAGCAATAGATTGATTCGCAATAAAGCACACAATATTCAGAACTTCTTATCTTTATTTATCTTCTATTAATACAACCAGATCTGCCCTACGCACTCAGCTACAGGGATCCATGCACACAGCTGCAGACTCAACCAACCCTCTGCGCGCACAGCTATAGAGCCTCTATCTATCTACCACACCCTTGACTCAGACTTACAGATGTAGAGAGAATATTTCCTTTACAAACCCATAACATTCAAGATCTTCTCCAAAAACTGACTTCTACCCTTAGAGCCTCGCTCTATTTATACATTGCCAACTCACTTCCTATTATTTTATATTATTGTTGGGTGGAAAACTCTTTGACTTGACTCATTACAATTCGTGCTCCACGCATTTCGTGAAGCTTTTCACAATATCATTACCCTAACTTCTAGGCTTTAAGCCCCAAAACCATTACGTGAGGCCTTCGCTACCCAACAGGCCCCCAACACAATCATCGCGACTCGTCTCGAGTCACTCCTCAGTGCAGCGATACGCGCTGCCAAGGCTTCGCGGTCCACCATCCCTGTGAGTGACATATTACGTTTTGTTGCTCCCACTTTGTCTCCTGCAACTCTTCTTCTAGCTCCTGCTCAAGTGGCTCCATTACTTCACGCAACCGATGATGCTCATTCTTCTCTGCTTGGTTAACACAGAGCCCCCTTTCATAGGATTTGAGCTCAAGCTGGGGCGTCACATATGAGAAATCTTGATGCCTATGCAACAAGTTTCCAGTTTCTGGTCTACTATACACATTGTCTACTATAGCTTGTGTTGCAATTTTGCAAGGTGATTGTTGCTATCTGTGAGATCCTACTCTTGAAGGTGCATCAGAGACGAACTGTTAACTACAATTCCATCATTTCTCTCCATGTTCATAGGCTTTCCCTTATCCTTTTTGGGTCGCCGTCCAGCCCATGGGTTAGGCAGCAACATCCAGACCAGTTCTGCTTCGTGTCTAAGAATTTCTGTTACATCCCCTATCGTCGGTGCTAAACTCTATGCGGGCCTGTGGCTATCAATACCACATTAGTTAGAAAGTCTTGTATCTCCATTGGCCATATTACAACGTCCGGGCTTACTCCTTGAGCGTCAATAATGAACAGTTCCATATGGATGGAAAGGCTCAATAGCTTACTTCTCTCGAAACCACAGATCATTCGACAGATGCCCCCCCTGTGATTTATAAGCATTTTGAAATTCAAATTCAGTGGTTGCCTCCTTTTCTGGTGCTGTATCATGATGCCTACAATAGATTGTTGTGGATCTGGCTCATACCCTATCTCTTTATTGCCCGCCGCCCACTCTCTTTTGCCATAACTTAGACATCTTGTCATGAATAGTGTCAGCAACAGTCACCTCTCTGCTTGTTAACGCAGCAGCGCAGCCCCTTCTGCGCAACTGTGATCCTTGTGGCATACCAATTTTACGCGCTCCCTCATTGTCGTGCAGCTCCCTCATAGACTGCTTTATCATCCCGCGCTCTCTTTCAATTGCTTGGAGCAATGAGACTGTCCTGTGGTCGGTTAGTCAAGCGGTCGACTCACTTGTGTAGAGCTTTAGGCGACTACCATTTACTCTGCTCGGGAAAGGCTCTCCATTCAGCTTGGCAAGCTGGACCATGTTTCCATCTGTGTCTTCTTTGACTACATAGGGTCCTAGCCAATGCATTCAAATATTTCTAAGGAATTTCTAGAACTTGCTGTCGTATAGTAACACTAGATCATTTTCTTTGAACGTGCACATCTTGATATGGCGATCATGCCAAGCTTTTTCTCGCTACTTTTGTACCTGCTAATGGAATCTTGCCAGAAACTGTTCCTCCTCAAATTCTTCCAGTTGCGTGATCCTTTCTTCCATAGCTCTGCCGTCTACCATGCTTGTCGTCACTGCTATTCGCAAACTAGGTACAATGTACTCCATTGGCATGATGGCTTCCTTACCATAAACTATCCGAAAAGGTGTCTGGCCCGTCAACTTCTTGCACGTTTACCCAACAATCCTTCAGGTCAAGCATGTGGAAAAGATCCCAAGGATTCTTTTCAAAAGGTGAAACACTTCATCATCATCTCCATCTTGGAGACCAAATCAACTTTTCCCAAGTCAATATTACATTCATGTTTACAACAAAGTAATCAACCCTGCACATTAATTACACATACATGTTCAAATACAAGGAAACATCAACATCCCTGTGTTCATGCACATCATGCTTATGCATGCATTTCATCCTTCAACTTTTGCTTCAGCACACTATACTTTCGAAGTTGAAATGAATATAATGTTGCAGCAATAAAGTGAGTCTCCTACTCAACTTTTCCATTCACCTTCTTGGTAAAATCCTGCAACTTGCATTCCATTAACAAAGAAATGCAAATAGATGCATCAAATGAAAAGACATGCAATCTTAATTAGATAAGAACTCTAACATTTCTTACCAATCCATTTCAAAGGTGCTACCTTTTTCTGCACATCAACATCAACATGTGAATCATCCTGAAACACATCAATCATGGAATCTTCCTTTCCATTTCTGCCATTTTCTCTTTCCACCTTCTTCAACTTTTGTGGAAGCATTGTTGGATTCAGAGTCCAACACTTTTCAGCAATGTGTCCTTGCTTATTTCAGTAAGTGCAACACATGTGCATCCTCTTGACAGCATGATTTTCCTTGTCCAATGGACCTTTGGCTTCTTGCTTCCTTTCCTTCAAAAATTTCCTATATGTGGCCATTCTCTTCCAACATCTAGAAACATGATGGTTATCCAAACCACAAAAGGAACATGCAATTATTTTCCCATAGTTATATGGAAATTTACCATGCTTAATATAATCAAAAGGAATATGATAAGAGCCAGATTTATACCTTTCTCTTTCACCTTTATTGCCTTCTTGAGGAGGTGAATTGAATGAAGAAGTAGCTTCCTTTGGAACACCATCAATCTCTTCAAGGCTGTCAGATTTTCCACAACTCTCTGGTTCAAGTGTATGCTGATATACACCTTCTTTTTGCAAGGTATGCTTCACACCATTACATTCCCCAAGAATACAATCTTCACAATCTTGAGGTAGAAGACCTGAAATGAAACTCCTTCTTGGAGCTGTTTCAATGGCCTTCGTGGCATCTTTGGAACTTTCTCCATAAGACTGTCCATAGCCAAGACCCAAATACTTAGGCCTTTCCTCAACTATTATTGGCTCAACAATACCTTGTGCATGTTTACCCAAGCTTTTTCCTTCATAGCCCATCTTGGACATTAACTTGAAACCTATGCCTCTGGTATGTTCTTCAAAAGAACCAATATAAACATTCTTAGAAGAATTTGAAGACAAACATGAATTGCTTACCTCTTCTTCAAGCTGACACTTGACCAAGACTTCTTTGGCAACAAAGAGCTATGTCTCCAACTCATGCATCCTTGTTCATATTTGCAATATGAAGTTTCCTCTCCATTTCCTGTAATTTGTCAGAAAGCAACTGCTTCTCTTCCTCCACGGAATTCAACTGCTCTGTAAGTATGTTGCTCTTCCTTTCATCCTTATACATTTCTCTCACCTTGTCCATCATGATGAACAAGTCTTACTTCATGTCTCCATCAAAGAATCTTGTGATGAAAGAGGAATTTGAGGACTCACTTGTAGAAGTTGTCATTATCAAAATGAACAAAAAACTTCAAACAATATTAGCAAAGAGCTTTATTCAAGCAAAATTTTGCAACAAACCTCTTGTGCTTCAAGGATTGCCTTGAGGTCCTTTGGGATAAGAAGAATGCATTCAACCCTTCTTCCTTCTTGTCCTCTCCTGGACTGAGCTAACAATAAATTTCCCTTCACCTTTGCAGACTCACACAATAGTCAATCTACAAACAAGCATACAATCAACCTCTGACTGTTTAAACACCTTTCAGACAAGAAATATTTGCTCTGTCAATCAAGCATTCTAATCTGATACCACCTGCTCTGGTATAACCAACATTGATATCACCTCCCTGAAGGTGGGGTTAATCAATCTCAAGCTCCGATACCACCTGATCTGAAAATGGGGCACCAAAGACTTCTTGTCTAGCTTACAAGAACCTCTCCCACTTCCAAAGATTAAATGTTCCCAAGACCTTATGATTAACCAATTTCGGAGTTAATAATGTGCTTGAAAATAGGTGTATGCTTATGTTTATTTTTAAACTGTTCAAATGCCTTAAGTTCTGTTGTTTATGCTGATATGTGAATACATGTAACAGTAAAATAGTGCAGTAAATAACAAACACATAAGAAAGCAATTTTATTAGGAGTTCACCCAAAAATATTGGGCTATGTCTCCGTGAGCTCTAGTAAACTCAAATAGGCTCTCTGGGATTATGGCATAAGTTATTTTACAAGCTGCATGCTCAACTCCATTGGTTTACACAGAACACAATGAGCTTAGAACACCATCTTATCCCTGGATCCCAAGCTCTCTGGCTTTCTGGCTTTGGCTTTGGCTCTGGCTCTAGCTCTCGTTCTGGCTCTCAGCTCTGGCTCTGGCTCTAGCTTTGGCTCTTGGCTCTTGGCTTTGGCTCTGGCTCTTGGCTCTAGGTCTTGGCTTTGGCTCTGTGAGCTATCAATAGTTTGCTCGACCTCCAAGCAACTATCTCAGTAACTTTCAGCTCTTTGGTTTTTCGCTCGACCTCCAAGCAACTCCAAAAACTCCCTCGGCTGCCTGCGCTTCCCGCTACCTTGTCAATTGAGCTCTCTGGCTTTCTCGAGGTATCCTTCTGGCTCTGCGGCTTCCCCAACCATTTCTCTGCATGTAATCATTCCTCTGTGGCTCTGCGGCTTCTTCTGCTCCTTGTCTCTTCCACTGGCCATCTGGCTTTGTGGCTCTCTCTGCGTTACAAAACGCATCATTTTCTATAAAATTCCCACTTGCATCGTGGCACAATGATCAGGGGTAGTTATAAAGGAATCGGGGCCTTCCTTCAGGAAAAACCCAAAAATGGAACAAAATTCCAATACATAGAGTTTTACCAGAAATACACTATTGGGCGCGAAATACAGACTGCAAATTCTATGAAATCACCCTATAAATCCTATCAGGTCCACCTTTCATCGGCATATCGTAATCGCATAGGCGGGAGGTCTAGAAACCTCAATAAATGGGATACACAGAAATCCCGAATTCTCGGATTCAAAATTTATGAAATTGGGTCTATAAACCCATCGAGTCTGGCCCTTTATCGCTTATTTCGATCGCAATCGAATTGGCCCTGGCATCGAGGATCGCCGATCGTTGATCAAATCCTGACCATTGATCTACTCCTTAATTGGATGGTCAATATTGCATCGCATGTCGCTATCGCAATGACCCTTTGTGTCGGGGATCACCGATCTCCCGACTGCCAATTAAATCCTGACCGTTGATCCCTTTTCCTGATCTGACAGTTGAGATTGAATGTCTCTATTGGCATATCACATTCGCTACGGCCCAGGGGTTCTTCCCTTATACCATGGCATACACCAACATCGATATCGCATATCGCCCAGTCGCATGTCACTATGGCTGGGGTCCCAATATCAAGCGAAGGTCTACCTCCGATGCGATAAGTTGGAGGTCGCAGTTGGGGGTTCCTTCAGCCCTTGCCTTAAGTCCATCACTTAAGCCTTCCGATGTGATTTTCATTTATAAGGCATTTTATGCCATTTTTGGAAGAATTTGCTTCCTTTTCAAAGGAACAAAGGCAAGCTTCTTTTTTGCAATAACTTCATCATCCGAAGTCCATTTTAGCCCATTCAAGTTGCAATAGATTCAGAATGAAAAGATCTTTGCAATGGGACTATTTCTAGGAGCATCCTTGGACTTTCATTTTCCTCTGTGAGGAACACTTTAGACTTAGAAGTATATCCAAGATCCATTTTGGATTAATAAGGCTAATGGATGACATCTTGCGACCATTCACCAACTCATTTGTAGTGGTATACTTGGATGACATCCTGATCTTTAGCCAGAGTTGGGAAGAGCACCTTCACCACATCCGACAGGTTCTCTAAACACTGCGACAACACAAGTTATGTGCTAATTTAGAGAAATGCACTTTTGGCATGACCCAAATTCAGTATTTGGGATACATTATTGATGAACAGGGGGTGTATGTGGATCCATCCAAGATCCAAGTCATTCGAGATTGGCCATCTCCAACCACTCTGACAGAGCTTTGCATCTTTTTGGGTCTTTCCAACTTCTACCGGATGTTCATGTTGGGATTTTCTCATATCACTTGGCCCTTGAGTCAAGTCACCAACGGAGGAGCGAAAGCAAAATTCTTTCGGTCTAAATCTCAAAAGAAGGTATTCACAGAGTTGAAACATCGTCTCTGCTCAGCACCAATGCTCGCATTATCAGACTTGCAACAACCATTTGAGATTGAGACAAATGCCTCTGACTATGCTATTGGGGTAGTCCTTACTCAACAGGGGCATCCAGTGGCATATCACAGTGAGACACTTTCAGACACAGTCTGAAAGTATCCCACTTATGACAAAGAGATGTATTCCATTGCGCAGGCTTGCTGACAATGGAAGAATTACATTTTGGGGAAGGAAACGGTCATCCACACAGACCACCAGCCCCTGCAGTTCAAACAGACGTAAGGGAAGTTGCAGAATGATCGTCATCAGAAGCGGTCCACATACCTACAACAATTCCATTTGAATATCAAGTATAAGAAGGGAAACACCAATAATGTTGCAGATTTCCTTAGTCTACCACCGATCATGGCGTTAACCACCGTGCTCAACTCTTGTGGGCACAAGACTTCTGATTGGCCACTTCTCTACAAAAGCGACCTAAAATTCGGCCACACATACTAGACACTCTTGGAGGGTCAGCATGTTCCAGATTTTTAGCTCTAGGATGCCTTGTTATGCCACCTAGGTCACCTTTGTGTTCCTTCAAGCGAGTATGCGAAGATGATTTGGGAAGCGCACTACAGTTGGGATGTTGGGAATTTTGGGGTCGAGAAAATGGTGGCAGTACTGCAAAAGTATTTCTATTGGTCGAATCTTTGACAAGATGTCGGGAAGTACATTAGATCCTGCACTGCCTGTGCCATTTCCAAATCGACCGTCAAGAAGAAAGGCCTTTATACTCCGCTGCCTACCCCTAGTCGACCTTGGGAATACATCTCCATGGATTACATGTTGGGCCTTCCTTCTACTAAGCATGGAAACGACTGTGTTTTTGTGGTTGTCGATAGGTTCTCAAAGATGGCCATTATGGTGGCCTGCAAGAAGACTATCACAATATAAGCCACTGCTAAACTTTTCTTTGAATGACTGTGGGTACACTTTGGATCCCATAGTTTATCATCTCAGATCGGGATAGCAGGTTCCTCAGTACATTTTGGTCTAGTCTCTAGTCGATGCTAGACACTAAACTCACTAAGTCCACAACCTTCCATCCCCAGACTGATGGCTAGATGGAGGTTGTCAACATGATGATCGTACACATTCTGCGCATGTACAACTGAAAGAATCCACGAACATGGGATGAGAGCCTCCCCTATGTTCAACACAACTATAATCGGGTTCTCCATAGCTCGACTGGCCACAACCCTTTTCAAGTGGGCTTGGGATTCCAACCACTATGTCCCATTGATGTCACCATGCCATTTGCAGCTACTCAGGCAGATTCAACTCATGTCCAGTCTGAAACAGATAAGGAAAAAAGCTTCATTGAGCACATCCAATATATCCGCCAGTAGGTCCACGAAATTTTGGAGAAATCAAATGCCAAGTACAAGCAACAACATGATCAACATCTGGTGCCACACAAGTTTCAGGTGGGCAATAAAGTTTGGTTGCATTTGCAGAAGGAACGCCTTACCAGAGCCTATCGGAAACTCAGACCACTTCGATATGGTCCTTACACCATTACCAAGGCTATGGGAGACAATGCATTTGAGCTTAGCATTCCCCCATTCCTTGGCCTGCACCCAGTGTTTAATGTGGACTGCCTTCGAGCATACTTTCCACCATTACTAGACACATCCAACATTGCAAAACAAATCACACCAACAGAGTTAAATCTAGATTGCACGGAACAAGATGCAACTGATCAGATCATGGACACACAGATTGCACACTCACCAATAGAAGATCCAATTGTATCGAGTTTTCAAAGTAGGCCAACTCCTTCACTAGGGCAAGTGGCTCACCAGGGACCAAGTTCAGCAGAAGTTTCCTCATCGCATGGAGAAACTCAATGTAATGGGGACCACTGCTTCCTAACGGGGAAGGAATGATCCAGGTGGATATTGGTGGCCACCCACCAATTCCACTTGAACCCCGACCATTGTTTCTTTCAGTTTTTCAGTTTCCTTAATTGTAGGACAATTTACTATTTTTAGCAGTTTTCCAGGTTCTGAACTTCTGGAGCCGTTTTGAGGCCCTAAATGACTTTTTTTTTTTTTTTTGGGGAAAACTAGGAGCAAAAAGGTCCGTGGATTGATTTTTCTCTTCCAAAAGTTGTAGTCCTCATATGGATCTTTCTAACGAGGTATTTTGTGCATCAAACAAAGATTGTATGCCAAAGTTATAATCCCGGGAAGTTGATGCACCAATTTACCGAAACTGGGCCATAGTTTGGCACTTCATCTCCTAGGGTTAGGTTTTTGGATGTTTAGGGTTTTCCATTGTTTCTCAACAATAAATAGGCCTTCAAGCCTCATTGTAAGACAATTCAGAGGCATGTAGCCGCCACATCTCTTCTCAGAGATAAGCTACCATCGCCCTAGCTAGTTTATTTCCATTTCTATTTGTAAGCATATTTGAATATTTTACAGTAATGAAATGAAGTATTATTTCTGTTGCATCTCTATATGTATGATTATATCTGTAATTTGTTGCATTCCTATTTAAATTTGGATCCTTGTCTTGCACAGTGATTTTAAATATGTGATCAATGTCTTCATCATCATGGTCATCACAGAATGGCTCTGTGTATCGTGCACCTTCAGCTGGATCCCACGGAACAACCACTTTAAGGTCGTTCTTTTCAAACACCATGCTTTGCTTCTTCAAATTAATAATAACATTCATGTAGAAATCCCAAAATATATTATTTCAATAACTTCAAAATCTGCAAGCACACTGGCTCCCTCAATATCTACAACCACTCCATGCAGGCAAACCATCAGAATCATCTTTTGTTGGTTTTCCATGCACAACTATATTGGTGACCATTGCAACTTAGGTTACCCCATACGTTCCCAAGTCTGATTTGGCAGTACATTAGTGTAAGATCCTAAGTCTAGAACTACCTGATCCATGTCAAAATCACCAATTTGTGCTGTCAATTGCATCTCCCTACCAATCCTCTTCTTAGTTCAGTTTACCTTATTTACTATGCGTTGTTCTTGTAACAACTTGTCCTTACTGTGTAGTTATCTATTAGTTCTTGTAGTCCTTTAACTGCCTTTTGATCTCTCGGCAACTTCATGCATGTCTGCAAACACGACTTCAACATCATGGGATTAGAGTCCCCCGTCACAATAATTTCTTCAGATTTCTCTTTTCATGGGACTATTTGTATGTGCATTTTAGACATAGAAACACCTAGGTCCATAAAAAATTTTCTTGCCTCCATAAAAGTCTGCTTTTCTCTTTGTAAGTCAAATCCAACATTCTTCTCGCTAGTCCTGCGAACCCATGTATCTGATACCAGATGCTTTCTTTCTACCTTGTCTTCACCAGTGGCTATACCACTTTGCGTGACTATATTGACACTAGGATTGTCTTCACGTGGCTCAGATCTCATATCTAAATGTTCTGCATTGACTGTTGGTTCTTCTTTTCCTGTGCCTTTGCTATTAATACAGGACAATGTTCTATAACATGATCAGATTTCTTACAGTATTGACAAGAAGGATGGGTTGGGTTCTTTTAGTCGCATGCAAAATGCCCTCGTTCTCCATAGTTGTAGCAGATGTTCTGGCCTTGACCTCTTCCAGCGCCTCCTCCTCATCTTCTTCCTTATCCTTGGAATCCTCCACGAGCCGTAGGCGAGCCCTGATCATTCTGCGCACAGGTTTAAACCTGCATCCTATACATTGGGGTTCTTTTGATCATCAAGTCAGAGCTTTGGCAATCTCCTACATCATGGCCAACTGATTTACAAAAGTTGTAAAATAGTTTATTTGGTGACTATACAAGCTTTTGCAACAGATAACAATTGTTTGTCAGATGTAGTCCTGACACTTGGTAGATACTACACTAGACACTTGAACCGATGCTTGATCCAGCAAGAAACTCTGGTTTCAACAAGTTGGGACCTCCCGTAGCTATATAGTTGATCCGAATCGGATCCATAAACAACTGAAAAAGAAACTTGACTGTGTCGGGATGAAACAAATCTTTAAAGAATCCAAAACAGCATCAAAAACACCTTGAACCAGTGGCCATGGCAGCCGACGTGGAACGACAGGGACTGGGTCAAAGCGCGCTGACCGAGGCCCATGGAGACTGCGCAGGAGGTAAAAACAGCCCCTGGGAGCCTCGGATTGGGAAACGGAGGTGATGTTCGATGCGTGATCGCACAACGTCATGTAAACAAGGCTAAAATGGAAAAGCCTTAAGCACTCGGTCACGTTGGAAGCCGGAGAACCACGAGCGAAGAAACAAAAAGCGCTAAAGGAAAAAGGTGGGACCCGCGCTTTGGAAAACAGGTAGTATCGATCGGGGTGCCCATGAATGGTAAGAGGTTTTGGAGGAGGGCAGAGTGATCCCACTCAACATCTACGTGTGGCAGCGGAGGTGAGAGAAAAACCGCCATGATCACGCGCTATTGGTCGAGCAAGTCAACCACGCTCGACGTGCATATGACGTTGGATCTGGAGGAGCCCAGATCGAAGGGCTGAGATTGTGCCGATAGAAAGAAGCAGAATCGACAGGGAATTAAGCCATGATTTAAAGGGATTTGGAATCCGTTTGACCGCCACAGTGGAGAAAGAACGTATCCACGACATAACCAAAGAAATGAATCGACGAGTAGACTAGTGTTGTTCCAACGAGGACACGTACCACTTCTCAAGCGTTCATGATGACGCCGAACAGGGAAATCCAAGCGCAGCTGCAGAAGGAGAATCAACGTAGGTGGGAGAGGAACCGAACAAGCATAGGGATCGAATGGTTAAAGCCATGAATAGAGATAGTCGAAAGAAGAAGAAGGATTTTGAGAGGAGCCCAAGCAACCAAGAGAGACAATGAACAATGAACCCTGAGAGGAGGACTGAACACAAAGAATAATAAAGCCAAGCAGAGGAGACAGAGGGTCGAGCTGACCACATGCAACATCGAGCACCAGAGAGCTTGAAGATTCAAGCCTTTCCCATAGAGGAATCTGTCTGGACTGAGCATCACATTTGTCTCTTTTCACTGTAGACCAAGGGTCACAGAGCTGGTAGGAAGAAAAAGAGTCTGTGAACTCTAAGTGGCTTGGGGAATCCAAGAACCACCCTACTTAGCAAAATCTGCTTTAGGAGAACTCACATTGAGTCCCTGTATTGTAATTTCTCTGTTGTAAGACACAATAAAACAAGGCCACCACTAAAGCTGGACCAGAGACGTAGCCCTGGAGAATAGGGTGAACTCCTTATTAAAAATTGTTTGTGTCTTATGTTGCTTACTGTATTTCTCTGCTGTCTTTCCATTTAACATGTCTGTGTATTGGCAATCTGATCGATCCATTGTTTCAATAACACAGAACACACACCAGCACATGAGTCTGTGATACCTTTTGTTTAATAAATCGTCAACTAAGGTTACTCAAGGGTGATTATCAGATCAAGTGGTATCAGAGCTTTAGGCTGTAAGGTTAGACAAGCTTGTGTTGGTTTAGCTGTGAATGCTCACTAGATAAAAGCTCAAATTAGGACAAGGAGAGTTGGTGGAAACTAATCCTGAATTGGGAGAGTCTATTCTCAGAAGACAATATCAGAAGAAGATTCTATAGGGCCAGACCCTCAATTCATAGAAAGTTTCCTAGCTATAAAGTCTATGGTAGAAGAAATGTATAGGGACTTTATAAAGCATAAGGATGAGGATTCACCAGGCTCTAAACAAGATAAAGAAGAAGATGAATCACATTCCCATGACCACTCAAAAGGAAAGGGAAAAGAAGAAAGCTTTCCTACACCTCCTAATAGCCCCATGCATAATAAGAAAGCATCCTTGATTAAACTAGATGTTAAATTTGATTTTCCTATATATGATGGAGAGCTAAATGCTGAAAAGTTGGACAATTGGATTAGACAAATTGATGTGTATTGCAGGGTACAGAACATAGACTCGGAAAAGAGTAAGATTCAGCTGGCAAGCCTACGCCTAGGAGGCACTGCCTTGGTTTGGTGGGAAGGAAAAATCCAAGATGATATGAAAAGACATGGTAAGACCATCTCTGTTTGGAGTGAATTTGTTGCTGTAATAAAAAAGCAGTTCTATCCATTGGCCTACATGCAAAAAGCAATGATGAGTTGGCAAGCTCTTCGGCAGTTGAAAGGGCAAAGTGTACAAGGGTATACTCAAGAGTTCAGAAAGAGAGCATTGATGTTGGGTATCTCATTAGACTCACCAGAGACTCTTTTGAAGTACATTGGTGGTCTACATAGCTACATGAAGCATACCATCCTCATGTTTAATCCCACTAGTATAGATGAGGTATTTGTACAAGATACCCATCTAGAAGCTAGAGGAAAGAATGGAAATCCAAAAGTTGGGGAACCATCCCAACACACTGTAAGCAAGAGCAAGGAGAAAAGGAAGCAGAAGTGGAAAGGAAGGAAGGCTAACTCTGCAGAGAAAGGCAAAGCTTCATGCACTCACTGTAAAAAGGAGGGGCATGATGATGAGCATTGGTGGATTCTGCATCTAGAGATGAGACCTAAGAAGACCGAGGGCAAGAAGAAGAAGACTGCTGCAACTATTCAGAAAGATTTGGGGTCAGACTCGGGAGATGAAACATG
>APFE030748309.1:84767-100635 GCA_000404065.3 Pinus taeda | reverse complement strand
TAAGAATTCTGAAGCATCTACTAGTAATTCTGCTCAATCTGTTATTGATGAAGAACATGAAAGAAAAAGACATGAGCTTTTCCATATTCAAGTTATTTCCAAAAATTAAAAGATTGATACTTTGTTTGATAGTGGCTCACAAGTAAATCTAATTTCTGAAGCCATTGTAAAGAAATTGGGATTAGCAACTACACCTCATAAGGAACCATACCCATTAGGATGGTTGAATGATAAAGCACAACTACAAGTGGCTAGACAGTGCAAAGTCAAGTTTTCTTTTGGGTCAACATTTGTAGATGAGGTTGAGTTAGATGTAATTCCTTTGGATATATGTGGAATTGTTTTAGGAAGTCCTTACTTGTATGATAGAAAGGCTATTTTCTATAGAGCTGAGAACATGTATCTACTTGTTAAAGATGGAATCGAATACTTTGTAAGAGCTCATAAGCTCAAGAATAATTATACTCTCATAAACTCAAGATAGATGAAAAGAATGATGAATTCATGCAAAGAGTTCTTACTGATGGTTGTAAAGGAAAAGACACCTAATAATACCAATATATTTGAGGGTTGTAATGCTGATCAACAAGCTGATATAGAAAAGATTGTTTTAGAGTATGATGTCTTATTTCAAGAACCTAAAGGTCTGCCACCCAAAAAGGGAATAGTACATGATATTATTTTGCAGCAAGATGTTCCTTTGCCTAACATTGGGATGTACAAGTTGTCTGCTATAGAGAATGCTGAAATCAAGACGCAGGTGCAAGAGTTGCTCGAGAAAGGGTACATAAGGCCTAGCACATCACCATGTGGGTCACCAATCGTTCTGGTGAAAAAGAAAGGGCTCGTGGAGAATGTGCATTGATTACCGAGCACTGAATAGGATAACAATAAAAAATCATTATCCCCTTCCTCTCATAGATGATCTTTTAGATCAATTGAAGGAAGTTGTTTATTTCACCAAGCTGGATTTGCACAGTGGACACCATCAGGTCAGAGTTGCAGAGCAAGATGCATGGAACACTGCTTTCAAAACAAAGCAGGGATTGTAAGAATGGCCGGTCATGCCTTTTGGCTTGACCAATGGCCCTGCTACTTTCATGAGATTAATGAATGATGTGCTTAGAACTTTTCTTGATGATTTTGTTATTGTGTATCTAGATGACATTATGATTTTTAGTAAAATGTGGGAAGAAAATTTAAAGCATGTTAAGCAGACATTAGATGTTTTGAGAAGAGAAAAACTTTATGTTAAACTCTCCTAATGTGAATTTGGCAAAACCTCTCTAAATTATTTGGGTCATATAGTAGGGGGAGGTGAATTGAAAATACATCCCTCTAAAGTGGCAGTCATCATAAACTGGCCTAAACCCAAGTTTGCTACAGAAGTGAGAAGCTTCTTAGGAGTAGCACAGTATTGGAGGAAGTTCATTTCTAATTTTTCCTCGATTGTAGCTCCCTTACATGCTTTGACAGGATTGAATAAGGTGTTTCAGTGGGGAGGCAAACAACAGAAATCCTTTGACACCTTAAAAGAAAGAATTAGTACAACACCTATACTAGCACTGCCAGATCTACAAAGACCATTTGAGATCCAAACTGATGCCAATGACTATGCCATGGGAGTAGTGTTGACACAACATGGTAAACCCATATGTTATCATTATGAGACTTTTAATCCTACAATAGTTAACTATCCTACCTATGATAAAGATTTGTATGCATTAGTTCAGAGTGTGAAAAAGTGGAAACATTATTTAATGGGCAAAAAAATAGTAATACATACTGATCATCAGCCACTTTAATACCTACACTCCTAAACTAAATTGTAGCAATCAAGACTTTACAGATGGATGGGGTTTCTACAACAGTTTCATTTAGTCATCAGATATAAAAAGGGCACACATAACAAGGTTGCAGACATGTTATCTAGACCCATTATAAATGCATCTACCCTATTTAAGCATAATTCTGTGCTACATGAAAGCTACATAGAACAATATGCTCAGGATATGGACTTTAAAGATGTATATGCAACTTTGAGTCAAGGCAAAAGAGTAGAAGAATTGGATTATCATGTGAAGGACCGACTCTTATACCATTGTGGGAAACTCTGCATTCCACAAACTGAGAGAGCAAAGATAATTAGGGAAGCACACACTTCTCTGATATCAGGTCACTTTGGGGTAAGTAAAACAATTTCACAGCTGCAAAGGTTCTGCTATTGGCCGAAAATGAGTGAGACAATTTCTAGATATGTAAAGGGGTGTGCTATGTGTGCTAAAAGCAAGCCCAAAAATAGAAAACTAGGCTTGTGCACTCCATTGCCAGTTCCTTCTCACCCTTGGGAAAGCATTTCCATGGATTTTGTTGGAGGACTGCCTAAATCTAGGAAAGGTCACGATTATCTATATGTTGTTATGGATAGGTTCAAAAAAATGTGTATTTTGATACCTTGTAGTAAACAGATTACAGCTGAACAAACTGCAAAATTATTCTTTGAACATGTATGGGTTCATTTGGATTACCCACTTCTATTGTATCTGATCGAGACACCCGATTTGTGGGGAAGTTTTGGTCAAGTCTATCGGAACTAATGGACACCAAATTAAAGAAAAGCACAACTTTCATCCACAAACAGATGGCTAGACAAAAGTAGTTAACAGGATGGTGATCCAATTACTGAGAGGATATTGCAGCAAACACCCTAAGCTTTGGGATGAGAACTTGTGCTATGTGCAACATGCTTACAGTAGAGCCAAACACTCTTCTACACAGAGATCTCCTTTTGTGACCTGTTTTGGTTTCATACCAAGGTCTCCTTTGATTTTGTCTTTGGTAAATATACCATGGTTGATAGACACAGTGATGTGGACAAGGCAACTAGGTTCATTGAACAGATCCAGGAGATCCACCAGGCAGTACGGGAACAACTGGAAAAGAGCCAGGCCAAGTATAAGGCTAGGCATGATAAGCATCGGATGGAGCATAGTTTTCAAGTTGGAGATCAAGTCTGGCTGTATATCAACAAGGATAGAATGCAAGGTGAAGGTAAAAAGCTAAAACCTATCAGGTATGGACCCTTCAGGATACTTGAGAAGGTTGGTGAGAATGCTTTTTCACCTTGATCTGCCAGCTTACATGCACATCTACTCAGTCGTGAACGCAGATTGCTTGAGGTTGTTTGAACCTTCAATGATTGAGGACCCTGAAGAGCAGAGTCAATTACCTTTTGTTTATGACCTGCTACCTGAATACCTTAATGAGTTATAGGAAGACACAGTGCTGGACAAGAAGGTGAAGGCGACGTGTAGTAGACAAGTGGAATACCTCAGAATTGGGTTTAAAGGTTCAAAGCCAAGCAGTGCGAAGTGGATTGAGATTAGACAAGTGAGACAACGGTTTCGTCACTTAGTCGATGCTAGAAGAAAACCAACTTTTGGTGGTCCAAAAGCTTTTTCAGTAGGGAGGCCTTGATCCGAATCGGATCCATAAACGACTAACAAAGAACCTTAACACTGTCGGGATGAAACAAATCTTTAAAGAATCCAAAACAGCATCAAAAACACCCTGAACCAGTGGCCATGGCAGCCAACGTGGAATGACGAGGACCTCGGTCAAAGCGCGCTAACCGAGGCCCATGGAGATTGTGCAGGAGGTTAAAACAGCCCCTGGGAGCCACAGATCAGGAAATGGAGGTGATTTTTGAGGCGTGATCGTGTATCGCTGGGCAAACAAGGCTAAAATGGAAAAGCCTTAAGCACTCAGTCATGTTGGAAGCCGGAGAACCGCGGGCGAAGAAACAAAAAGCGTTAAAGGACAAAGGCGGGACCCGTGCTATGGAAAATCGGCGGTATTGATTAGGGTGCCCTTGAACGGTAAGAGGTTTTGGAGGAGAGTGAAGTGATCCCACTTAGTGATCGATTGTTTTAATGAGCCAAACAAGACAAGCGCTCGATCTTTTTGTGTAATAATCCCTCAGGTCCAAAAAGATTAAAATCTAGAGGAGGGATAGCACTTCCGATGACTTTAACGAGCTGGAGAGGCCAATCGCTCAACAATCTTTTCATATTTTACGAGTTAGGTGAAAAGAGCTTAAAGAAGACTCATTTTCTAGGAACGAGTGATGGTTTTGGGTAGCAGCTGATTCTAGGTAAGATTTGGAATTTTCCGATCACGTCAGTGTCACAAGGATGGCTAATTGAATCACTCTTCACAGATGTTCCTCGAAGGGGTAAAAAATCATATGGGGGTGAATGATCGGCTAAAAATAGAGTGGAGGTGATGGCGAGAACACGACCAAGGCTCAAAAGCTCTGGCGATAAGCATCACAAGGTTATTTACCGGTTCATTTTTTAATGAGCTTAAATGCTGGGGAAACATTTGCTCAGACTTATGTTTATTTTTTAACGATGAACTATGCGCTAAACTGCTCGTGGAGGGTTTATTTTTTAACGAGCTTGAATCCAGCGGTAACATTGCTCGCGAGATGGGCATTGAGTCTTTGATCACCATTAGCATTTTCCTTCCAAAGATTTACTACCTGTTCATTTCTTCATCAAACCGTTAGAATGAAAACAATGCTTGATAAATGAGGTAAAAAACACTAATATTTTACTGAATTACGTGCATGGTAAATTAAAAGTGACTTTTACCTCTCATTTTACCATTTCATTTGAATTTGGTTTGTTGGAGCTCTGGAGGTGCTTTTCCCCCCTGATTTTCACCAGCGGATTCCGGGAGATTCTGTGGATGATTCTCGACGTCGTTCAGATCAGGTAGGAGCTAAACTTGTGCTCTTCAATTGCATGCCTTTCATTTTGGATTTTGAGCTTGTTTCCTTGTCTTGCTGAGCCTCTGGGGTTTGAAGAACTCGCCCTGGGACCATCGCACCCTTCCTTAATCGAAAGGTGCGATGCATACTGATCTTCCCACTGACTAGTCAGCATGCATCACTCCCAGTACACTTGCTGGGGTGTGATGGGCGCAAGGAGGAAAGTTTTTGCACAATTTCCTCATGGGTTTTTTCCTGTTTTTTACCAAATGAAGATCTTGACTGTTCCCTTGTTTGTTTTTCAGAGATTCATAGGAGCAAAATGGTTGTTACATGGCAAGAACGCGAGCATGAAGAAGAGGACGCTGTTTCTTTACATGATCCGGGCACAATAGCTACATTGAGGAATTGTGGCCTGTTGAAGTTTTTCCGTATCTCTAGCATGAGGCAACAAATCAATATGTTGCAATATTTCCTCAATGCCTGGGATCCTATCAACCAAGTATTCCAGATTAGGGGCAAATCTATCCCCTTGACAGTGGTGGACATTTATTTTTTGACCGGTTTATCGAGGCATGGTGCCCCTCTCTCATTATCAGGCTCCGCCCGTGGGGGTGAGTCCGTGAGGGAGTACATTCGCCGGCATTGCAGAGAGGGATCTCAACCGAGTACGGACGGCAAGATCAACATCCGAGATGTCACTGACCGGCCCTTGCGGACCATTCTGTTCACTTTTGCTAGATTGGCTGGGAGTTTTTCTCTTCACATAGCCAACAGATCTTACATGCAGTATGCTTTGGAATGCCTTCAACCGAAGTTGTTCAATTGGTGTGATGCAGTAGTCTCTGTGATGAAAGAACAATTGACCAAGGTGAAAAGCAGAAGATCCAAGAACTTTTGTTATGGTTCTACTTTGACCGCTTTCGCCTTGGAGAGAATCCCACTGACGCAGCCGCAGTACATTTCACTTGGCCTACCTCCACCGACTGAACCACGGATGCAGAGATGGGTTGATCTCATGTCTCGGCACGCTGGCCAACCCCAGATTTATTTTTATAAGACCTTCTTCGAGTGGTTAGATCGTCAGGAGATGGTTTATGCCAGGTTCCCATATGCTGGTATGGATTTCCGAGGTGATCCGGATTTGGTGCTGCGGGTTGGTGAGCAGTGGGGTGCCTTGGGCAATTCTTCTGACCATATCTCTGTTCATTGTTCTTTATAATGTTCTTATATTCTTATGATCAAGAATAATCAAAACTCATGTGCTCATACAGATGTTGGACCGGTTCGACTGGCAGTACGCCGCAGAGACCCAGTGGCCGCTCCAGCGGGAGAGGCTGTTGGGAGGGCCATCCTTCGCGACCTTGATGTGGTCGAGAATATTTCGGCACTACAGGACCAGATCGAGAGTCTTACCCTTGGTATCCCGAATGTGAGGACCAACGATCTACCTCTGCGGTTGCAGCGACAAACTATTGGAGTGCCGAGTCAATGGACTAGGCTCTTACGCATGATTGCATAGGTGGTGACTTGTTATCACCAGCATCATTAGACTAGGGTGCCCCCTAGAATTTTGAGTTTTGGGTCATTTTAGAAATTTTGTCTTGGTTATAGAACATTACGTACAGACTATAAACAATTATGAAATATATTTTTGATTTTCGGAGTTTTATTTTGGTTAAGTTACATATTCCTGCTGCATATATTGATGTGATGCTTCTTTTTATAAATGTCACAAATGTCTATCTAACACATAATTTGCCAATGAGTCCGTTAATGTGTTTAAACTTCTAGAAATATGTTGATATTGGATGAAATCGAACTGTCTTTCCAAAATTTTGACCCTTAGGAACATGCGATAGATAGCTGGATTTCGTATAGAATAGATGCTGGTGAGTTGTAGAATGACGAGTTGTGAGTCTAGCCTGACGACAAGTCGGCATATGCCATGTGTGATGGAATCAGAAAGGAGTTCTATCAATGCACTGTATTCAACGATATTGTTCATAGACCGACCAGTACATACTCCTCTGAAACTTACTAACTTGCCGCTGGGATTGAAAATGGCCCATGCCGCAGAAGACAAGTTCCGCGAACTACGACTTGCTTCGTCGGCATATCCAACGAATGATTCCAGTAGGTTTGACATCTGCAATGAATGCAAAAAGTGGATTATTTAACCAAACTAAATGCTCTTGGTGAAAACAAAAATGTAACAAAAGCATGAGGATTACTATGCGAAATTAAGCATAGTAACACTTGAGGTACAACCTGTTGCGAGGTTGCGCCAGTGGAATCCCATCATAGTCCATCAACTCGTAGGCTCCTTTTGCTAATACTCGTTTAACAATATAGGGACCCATCCATAATGATTTGAATTTCCTTGCTCCCAACTTATCGAATTCCTGGTCATAAAGTAAGACCAGGTCACCTTCTGAGAAGACGCGAGGTTTGACATTCTTGTTGAACTGTGATTTGACTCGCTTCTTATTAGCTTCGTTAGCCGAAGCTGCATCATGACGGGTTTCATCCAGATGGATTAGTTCCAAGAAACGAGCCTCTTCTTCTGAGGTTCCAGGGAGAAGTTCGATTGCGAGTTTGAGGGACGAGATTTCACATTGAATCGGTAAGATTGCTTCCAGACCGTACACCAATTGAAAAGGTGTGAATCCGGTTGCATTTCTTACCGATGTTTAGTATGCCCACAAGGCTGAGTACAGGATTAGGTGCCAGTCCTGTTTGTGGACTCCGATCATCCTTTGCAGCATGCGCTTTAGGACTTTGTTGATTGTCTCAACTTGTCCGTTAGCTTGCGGATAGTACGGAGTAGAGCTGTCGTGGGACAGTCCTAATTTGGTAGCCAACTCAACTATCATGTGATTGCGAAATTGTGATCCATGATCTGTGACTATGGCCTGTGGAACGCCAAATCTGGAGACTATGTGATTAAAAAAATAATGGTAGCCATTTCGTCGGTGTTGTTTAATGTAGGCATCGCCTCGGCCCATTTGGTAAAATAGTCTACCACAACTATGATGTACCCATGCCCCTCGGCCGAGGTGGGGTTACATGTCATTAAGTCTATGCCCCATTTGGCGAATGGCCCAATAGCTACTACTGGTTGCAGCAGTGTGGGTGGTCTTTTGGTTTTGCTATCAAAAACTTGGCAAGCATGACAACTTCTAACTGTGGTTATGCAATCTTTGAACATTGTTGGCCAGAAGTATCCTGCTCGCAAATTTTTTTGCACTGTAGCATAACCAGATTGATGCCCCCCACATGCACCTAAATGATAGTCATTCAGGACTTTTTCGGCCTCCTCAAGGGCGAGGCACCTCCGTAGAACTATATCAATACCACGACGGTAAAGAGTATCACCGACGATCACGTAGTCTTTTGCTTGGTATCGAATACGTTGTTGTTCGGAGCATGAGGTATTAGACCTATATGTTTGTGTCTGGAGATAAATGATTATATCTCCGTACCACAGATCGATTGAAGATATTAGAAATAAATTTTCATCCATGATTGCTTCTTCGGATGTTGCATCGTTGGACGATGATGGGAGATCGCATAGTAACTTCGTGAATACCAGAGCTTTCTTTGATTTAGATTTTTTGAATTCCAAATCAAACTCTTGTAGAATTGCTATCCATTTTGAATATTTGTCCCCCAGCAACTGTCACGACAATATATAAGTCATGGGGTTGCAATCTGATAAAATGGTAGTTTTCGTGAAGAGGACGTAGTGTCGAAATCTCTGTATCGCTTGAACAGCCGCGAGAGCGAGCTTTTCAATGTAGGAGTATTTCATTTCTGTATCATTTAAGTTTCGGCTTAAATAATATATAGGATGTTCAATTCCATTGTCTTCTTGAACTAAAACCATTGCTATGGTCGTATCTGCTGCTGCCAGATATAGGTTAAGGTCTTTTTGATAATCAGGAGCATACATTATTGACGCTTGTATTAAAGATTTATTTAAAGCATCAAAGGAGGCTTACGCGACCTGGTCCCAAACGAAGGGTACTTCCTTTTTCAATAGACGAGTATAACCTTTAGCTAGTTCGGCGTAATTTGGAATGAAACTTCTGAGGAAATTTGCTTTCCCTTGGAGTTTCTAAATCTGAAGCAAGTTTGAAGGTGGAGGCAAATCAATGATTGCTTGAACCTTGCAAGGGTCGAGATGAATCCCATCCTTTGAGACTATGAAGCAGAGTAAATCACCAGAACTGACACAAAACACACATTTGTGTGGATTGAGTCGTATTTTGTAGTGTCGGCAACGTAGAAATATCGCTCTCAAATGGTGCGGATGATCGGTCCGCTTTCGCGAATGAGCTGGGAGATCATCGAGATAAGGTTGAAGAATGTTTTTGATGTCATGGAAAGCATAATTCATTGCTCTTTGAAAAGTTTCCCCTACGTTCTTGCGATATGCGAATGTGCTCCACGGACAAATGAATGTAGTCTTGGACTGGTCCTATAGCATTCTTCAAACCAAAGGGTAGCTTGCGATATGCGAATGTGCCCCACGGACAAATGAATGCAGTCTTTGACTGGTCCTATGGGCAGATATTTATTTGATTATACTCGGAAAATCCATCCATAAATGAAAATATTTCGCATACGGCGCATTCATCAATTATTTGGTCGATAAAGGGTGTAGGGTAGTTGTCTTTTGGACAAGCTTGGTTTACATCCCTGTAATCGACACACACTCTATTCGTTCCTTTTTTTCATCACAGGAATAATATTGGATACCCAATCAGTTAGAGGAACGACGTAAATGAAACTAGCATGGAGGAGTTTTTCAACTTTTGCCTTGATGGCAACGACTTTCTTGGGGTGCACCTGCCTTAGCCACTGTCGTACCGGTTTGACATCTGGATACATCTTAATTTCATGTTCAACTATGCTTGAGTCGATACATGGCATTTCATCATATGACCAAGCAAAGACATATCTAAACTCGTGAAAGAGAGTCCTATATATTTCCAGTTCTGAAGAAGGACAAGGTTTGCCAACGTGAATATTCTCTACAACATCTATTTTGGTTGAGATATTTATGGCTTCTGTCTCTTCGATATTGGATAGGTTTCTCTCAGAATCCACCGTATTTATAGTATTCGTCAGGAAGTCAAATACTGAAGGATGGTGTAGGTCGTCGGAATTATCTTCTTTCCAGTTCAGAAGATGGCAACGATGGTGGTAATCTTCCCATGGTGCCCCATCAATCATCGATTGAATGATTCCTTCGTCTTTAGAGTGTACTTGCGACCAAGGATCTGAAGGGGTGCCATATTCCTTAGACCTATCTATCCAAACGCTCGATGAGCGTTGATGCGGTTTTGCCTCCCATGCTGAAAATGTTGACTGCTATAATATTTCCAGTGGGGTTAGAGGCAAAACTTGCAAATGATCCATTTTAACATCGTTTTCTGACATCTTTTGAATGGTAGATATCATATTGCAGGTTCCTACATTAGCGACTTCCGCCAAATTCGTAGGAGGCAGTAGTGTAAAAGTTCCCATTAATGTAGGGTCTTTTAGTAGGCCTACTCCGATATTATGAAGCATGCTAGGGCTTCCATGGATCATCGAAATTCTTCCCGTAACTTGCAAACTATTGGGGAGAAAAGTTTGTTGGTTGATGATTGTAATTCCTCCTTGGGAAGGAAATGCAATTTTCCTAAAGTAGGTCGACACAACGGCTGCCATGGCATATATCCAGGGTCTTCCTAGTAGGATGTTGTAATCGAGATTTCCTTCGATGACTTCAACATCGATTTCTATTGCTTTTCCCCCCAGTTCGACTTGTAAGTTACTTAGTATCCCATACGGGGTGTATGTTCGTCCATCAAATGCTTTCAATGTCGTTGAAGATCGCGACAAGGACGGAGACCCTAGAGTTTTCCAGCAACTCATCGACATGATACATGTGGATGCCCCCTCATCAATAATTGTTCTATGAATAGTTTTGTTGAGGGATTTCACTTGAATGAGGAAATTTAGTTGAGTTGATAACTGAGGGTCGTATCCTTTGTGATTAAAAGATACAAGATTGGAATCCATTGGGTCAATCCCACCTATCACTGATAATAAAACCTGCTTTTGGGAGGGGCAATTTTGTATTACCTCAAGATTCGACATCGCGGATGGTGATTGGGCTAAATCCTCCACTATATTATAGTGCTGTGCTGCTCCGGCACGAGGATTAAATGTCGATTTGTGTACTACTCCCTTTGGCGGTTTTATTGTTAATTCGGGAATGATGGGCGGCACGACTTCGGTTGAAGTCGTTGTTGAACTACTAGGTTGATCATTATCCTTGTTGTTCAACATCTGTGGATTCTCGTAATCTTTACTCCTTGTCATTATTAGAGAATCATTCAGTTGCTTTGAAACTGACAACATTAGCACTTGGGATGGGGAAGCATTTTCGCTAGCAACCAGATTTGTTCCTGGGTTTGGAAACGGATTTGTCAATATAGTCGAGGTTTTCGAACTTTTGAAAGATTTTCTAAGTTCTTATTTATATGGATAATCTCCGGTCCAGTGATCCTCGTCACATATATGACATGGAGTTTTTGGTTTCCCATTCCTAGAAGGGTTCGCAGAAGATTTTCTAGGAGACGAGTCCTCTTGGTTTTTCTTCTTCCCTTGTTTTTTCTTCTTGCCTCTTAGCTGCTTGGGTTCTTTGCCTTTTTCTATTGACACGACATTTACTTCCGAGGCTAGAAGTTCCTCATTTGCATTTTGACTCGAAACAGTGCGGGCCTTTTTCGATGTAGCCTTCACGGTTTTAGTGCTTGTCGTACCTATCACACCATTGTTGGCATGAGAGTCTTTGTTTGATTTAGGAGGCGGAGGAATGGAAAATTCCGGTCTAGGAGCGTCAGGGATTTTATCGTAGAGCGTGCCAGAGTGAGTACAGATCAAGTCTAAATATTGTGCACGAGCAATAACTTGCTCTTCAGTGACGACTCCTCCCTTTGCCACATCTTCTGTAATAGCGGGTAACAGCGACTTAATAAACCATTCAACCAATCGCTGATCATGAACATATGTTTTTACCATTCTACGACGACGTTGCCTCTCATGAATATGATTGGATATGTGAGTGGTTGTCGTTTGTTTGAAATGGGTAAGTAGCTCAGTTCTTGTTTCGTACTTATAGGTAATTGAAAATGGGTTAAAAAGGTTGTGGCTAGGGTACTGAAGTTATCAAATGAAGCTCTAGGCAGTTTGATATACCACTTTGCTGCTGGACCAGTTAACGTGCGCTAAAAGAGGCGAAGCCGAATCGAATCATCATTGAGAGTGTTTGATGAACACCATGGATGAAAGGTCATCACATGATTTGATGGGTCTTCGCCCGGATTTCCATTAAATTTAGGAATATCCGACGGAAGTTTATGCGGAATCGCCAGCCACCAAGGGGCATAGGCGATTGGATCGTCGTTAGTCGACTCAGATCCGGTAACTCTAAAGTCGCCACGAAAGGCAACTTTTGATTCAGGCTTGGTTGGGCATACCCAGGATAAGACGGAATTGTTTGAGCAGTCTGCCTTTGCATACCAGCATAATACATTTGATGTTGGTAACTTTGGTAAGGTTGATGGGAATAACCATTATGATATGGTTGATACGGCTGCCCATTACTTGCAAAGACTGTTGCTCATATCCTTGTTAAGCCTGCTGGAATTGCGGTTGTTGGTATTGCACCAGCCATGGTTGTGAAGCCATGGAATGTTGTCCAGTACTAACTATTTGACCAAGATGGGGATTGGCGTTCCCCGTTTGAACCTGTGCCATTCCACTAGTTGGTGACCGTGGTTGTGTCGGAGGTACAAGAGATTTTTGTAGCAACCTGCAGAACTTGAGGTTGGCATACAACTGGTGACGCTTGTACTTGCGATACTGCCACAATAGCCGGCGTAGTGGGGATGTTTGTCATAGGTAAAATTTGTTGTATCGAGCATACAACTCTTGGTTTTTGAGACAGGATTGGCACCCAACTGCTAGTTGATTCTAGCATAACCCAAATTTTGTTGTGAACTCACACATGGTTGTCCTTCTGAGGAAGACAATGAAAGGGTATACGGCCCTCCATACAATGGTAATCCAGTACTCAAAGGAATGATTTGCCTTTGGGGACCAGTTTGCCCAAATTGACCTTGTGACGGATCAATTTGTTGAGAATCAACGTAAGAGGTTCCAGATATAATTCTGGACGAACAAACGGGAACAGTCCATACTGTCAAAATAGCCACTGGATGGAATCCATCCAGTGATTGAGAGCTGGTTGGGACAGATGGCACGCCGGCAAACATTGTCAGAATAGCAGAAGGAGCTTTTGCTGTTGCTATGTCAGGTGACACATTCCTTGATGTTGACGGTTGTTCAGACATATTAAGCCTATCCAAAAGATTCATCAGCGATTCTTCAGGAACTTCCGAGGGCGGGTGAATATTTTCTGATGAAAAAGGATACAGGGTGATCCCAGCTCCAAGTTGCGTTGGAGTGCTAGATGGAGGATCTTCCACAATCTCTTCTATGGCAATCAATCCAGGAGGAAGAGGCAGACCGTCAGGTCTGTAAAATATTTTTGGTGCCAAAGAAGATGTAAGTTCTGCAACAGCAAATGGTTGGGGAGTAACACCTTGCGAATCGGCTATAGACGGAGCCGGTTCAGGAATAGAAGTGTTAATCGTCACACTAGGATCAGTTGTAATGTCCTTTTGTTGTTGCGGAATTTCTTCTGTAGAGGCAGGGATACCAGAAACGTTCGGAGTAACCGGAGTCTCTGAGGATGTTGGAGTGCTTTCTCCAACCAACCTAGGGGAATTTGATCCGGTTAAACGAGTTTGCTTCGTCCGGAATGGTTTCGCTTCCGGAGTCAACGATGGTTGACTCGTAAGTCTTCGCAAACGAAGGGGTTTTGATTGAATTTCTTCCACGATTGCGGATTACTTGATCAAGTCAAAATAAAAAGGGAAAAATGTTTTTCGAATTAAATGAATTTTAGACGCTTTGACACAACTTGTTTTTTCAATTTTAAAGAGTCGAGAAAAAACAAAAGATGACTCTAGTGGCCTTCGATTTTTATTGAGCCTGAAGTGACAAGCGCTCAGAGGACCTTTCCCTTTAAGGAGTCTGAAAAGGAGAAAAATGGACTTCTCTAGAGATCTAGGCAGATAGGATTACCAAACCAATTGCAAAACGACAGAATACTTTTTATGGTATGACAGTCAATCTTCCCAAATGCTGTGTTCAGTGCATTGCGATCGATAGGGCGGCAGACACAACTTCCTAAGGATAAAGGATGCAGCCTATTGTGGTCTGCCAATATATACTCTACGGTACGTGGGAGCACAAGTCTGTACTGGCACTTGCCGTCTCAAAGTGGAGGAATCACCCAACTAACACTTAAAGCAACAGTTACCAGGTTTTACGACGCCAGAATACATCTCTAGCCTAGACCTCTAGATGTTGTGCATTAAGTTCCAAAGCGTTGTTAGATTCATTAAATTTATTTTAAGTTGATCTTGCTTAGCAATTTGCCTTTCAAGTTGACTGTGTGATGTGTATATAATTCCTAAAATGCAGTCTAAGATGATAAACAAACATTTAATCTTCTTTCGGCAATGAAGATCCTAGCTAATAACGAAAGAAAGTCAAGAATCTTTTCTTCACAGAGCACAGAGCACACGCTAAATGCACAGTCCTAAATCAAAACAAGCTGTCGAAATGCAAATGCACATGCATGTATTTGTTTTCAGCCTTCTTAATGTATGAATGATGTTAAGAAAGCTATGTGTAAATCTGAATTACTTTTAAAGAGACAATACTCAACAAAATTCTTTTTCAAAATGAAGTGAAAGCAAGAGAGATACTTTGCGATTTTGAAATGAAAATTTCTTTTCAACACTTTAAAAACTACTAATTCAAATCCTATGCAATAGTAACTGTATAATCGACTATCAAGAACAATGGGATTGTTTTCTAAAACTAAAAATGACAGCTACGACACTTTTAGATCCAGAAACGACAGTTCGACTGTGCTACCTTTTTGCAAAAGAGAACTGAAAATGATGCACAATACATAAAAAGCACTTACAGTTATTTGCACTAAGGAGGCAAAATAATGCAAGAGAAGGGAGTTTTAACATAAGCACACTGACTACAAACAACAAAACTCCCGAATAGGACTAAAAATAGTGAGAAAAAACCACAGTCTGAGGGTAAAGTTAACCCTCCGTGACCATCGCACCTGTTACATAGTGAAACCAGTATGCAACGCACCTACTGCACTCGAGAAGTGCGACGCATACAGATTGCCTTGAAGGCAGGGTACGATGGTACCAGTGTGAGACTTTAAACAGGTTTTCACTCACATTTTGCAATCCAGTTAAGGGATTTAGGCCTAGTAAGTAATATTCAGTGTATGTAAAACATAGGGGTGATCTAAAGAGGTTACTAGAGCCACCACTTAGGGAAATTAGATTGCTTGCAGATCTATTATTTAATTCATAAAAAAAACCTGGAGATAGACTGAAGCAACATTAATCTATTTTGCATTTGTATAACAAATGCAATTCGAAGGCTAGCTGGCTTGACTTCAGGCTCCGTCTGTAAGTTTATAAAAGAAACAAGGATAGATAAGCTAACAAACAATCTAGTCACTCCCCAATGGAGTCGCCATTTTGTTATCGGGAATAGTGTCCACTCGGATGCTGCTATTCCCACTAAGATGGGTGGCTATCTTAGAAACAAACAAGTAAAGTATACTATTGTTTTCTTTTATGAAAATAGAGAAGAGGAAGACCAATAAGACCGACCTTAGTCTTGCGCTTGATTTCCTCTTCTTCTCGATAGAGCTTCGCCGCTTCTTCTTCATCTGCCCAGCTTCAAAAAGAACCTGTCGAGTCATAACAACATACTACTATCGAAGAAACAAAGATCTATGTTCATAAATAACACATGACCAGATGTATGTTAACCATATAAATGCATATATAAACAAGTACACAAGAATATGGAAGAAAACAAGAATAGCTTTATTAAGATGAAAAGTAGCAAGAGGATTAC
>APFE030748309.1:55660-79289 GCA_000404065.3 Pinus taeda | reverse complement strand
CACATCCCCACCTTCATCTGAGGTGGTTTTCACCTCTGCAGAAGGAGCCTCATCAGATCCCTTTCCTTTATCAGGAGCTTTAGATTTACAGTCGCTTTTGTAGTGCCCTTCCTTTCCACATTTGCGGCACACCACCTTTACAGGTTTTCCTGGAGATTTAGATCTCCCACTCGATGACTTATTTTTGTTTTTTTTCTGGGTCTGTCCTCGTACAGACAAGGCATCACCATTTTGGCTCTCCATATATTTCCGTCTCATCTCCTCTGTCAGCAAGGATGTTTCATCAAAATGCAAGGCAGTTGCATTGCTACCTATTGCAATAACTAGACTATCCCACAAATCTGGTAGAGAACACAACAAACTAATGCACTTATCTTCATCTGAAATTTTAATATCAACAGATGCTAACTGAATTACCACAGTATCAAATGCATTCAAATTCTCTGTCACCGAGTCTCCATCTTTCATCCTCATGTTATACAACTTTTTCTGCAGGAACAACTTATTCACCAGAGACTTAGATTGGTACAAAGTCCCTAACTTGTCCCACAAAGCCTTTGTCGTAGCGTCCCCTGATACATTCAGCAATACTGAATCTGTGACACAGAATCATATTGTTCTCTTTGCCTTCCAATCCAACTTCTTCCATTCTTCATCGGACACTCCCGTTGGTTTAGTACCCGGGTCTACCACGATCCACTAGTCTTTATCCACCAACAGATCCTCCATCTTGAGTTTCCACATATCAAAAATCTGACCATTAAATTTCTTGATCTCTATATTTCCACTACTCACCATATTTTTTCACCACCAAAATCGATCTTGCAGATCTCCCACTGAACAGGGTCTACCACAGGCCCGAGCGAAACCCCTCAGCAACAAAGGCGTCCCCTTGAAGCCAAATTTGCTCTGATACCAAATGTACGTTTTAACCTCGTACATAAATTACCTGCATATGAATTCTAAAACACAGAAAAGTAAACAATGCAAGAGCATAACGCATAAAACACATATATATAGAGATTTCCCCACTGGATCCCAAAACTGGGACTACCAGCTTGATTTTTCATTATGTTCCTTTCAATGTTACAATACATATTTATACATGTCGAAGCATCCAATACAATGGACAGAAAACCATCGCGTCGAATTCCATGGACCAAAAACCATCGCGTCCAATACCATGGACTGAAAAACCACCGCGTCCAAAAAACATGTGCAAAAATCATGCACAAAACCATGGGTGGGTCCGCCCAACCTAACATAGGTACAAAACCAAAATTTTCCAGGGTGCTGCCCCGGACCCCATAAAGTGGGATTATGGGTGCCCTTCAAACCCCCTGTTAACTACATGGAAATAAGATAACACAACCCAACAAACTGTACTATATTCTTTTTCTCTCTCTTATGTTTATGCTTCTCTTTAGGGTTGTTATGGCCATCTTATATAAAATGCTTTAGGCATATGCTTTTTTCTATGTACCCCACTCAAGGATCTCGGTAGATCCATGGTGAATGTACATGTCTAGTGTGTATATAAAAATGCATTTTCTTTCTAATTTTGAAAGGAAGAATGGTTTCATTTTCACAAGAAAAAATCACAAAAATCAATGTGCACCATCAATAATATTTTGATGCTTACATTGAAACTAATGCACACTACTAATCTAATTACTTAGAAATTAATGTACATCACACATCTAGTTACATCAAATAAAAAATCAACATATACACTAAAATCAATTCATCTAGTGCAAGCAATCAAATAATGTTAGAAATCAACATCTACAGTGAAAGCAATTGAGATAGTGCAAGAATCAAATAAAATTAGAAATCAACAACTACACTGAAATCAATACATCCATTGTAATTAAACAACTAGGATTAGGAATCAATATGATCCAGGTGGATATTGGTGGCCACCCACCTATTCCAATTGGACCCCCTCTATTGTACCATTATTTCTTTCAGTTTCCATAATTGTAGCACAATTTACTATTTTTGGCAATTTTCAGTTTCTAAACTTTTGGAGCCGTTTTGAGGCCCTAAACGATGTTTTTTTTGGAAAACAGGAAAATGTGAGTTGAACATTTTCATCTCATGTTTGTAGTTGAAAGTTATAGTCTTCGAATAGATATTTGTAACGAGGTATCGTGCATGTCAAACGAAGATCTTATGCCAAAGGTATGACCCCAGTCATTTGATGTACCAATGTACTCCAACAAGGCCCATAGTTTTGGCGCTTCATCTCCTAAGGTTAGGTTTTTGGATGTTTATGATTTTCCATTGTTTTTCAATAATAAATAGGCCTTCAAGCCTCATTTTAACACAGTTCAGAGGCATGTAGCCGCCACATCTCTTCTCATAGATAAGCTACCATCGCTCCAGCTAGTTTATTTCCATTCTTTACGTAAGCATATTTCAGTTGTTTGATATTAATGAAAATGAGTTTTATTTCTACTACATCTCTATGTTTATGTTTATATCTATATTCTGTTACATTCTTGCATGTTAGGTCCCTATAATACTAATGTATTCCCTCATTATTATTAGTGTAACCCCCTTATTGTTATTGTTGTGTCCCATGGAAGCACAACAATAACAATAAAGGGGGCTACACTAATAACAATGAGAGAATACACTAGTATTATAGGGACCTAACACTGCATAAGTCTGGATCAATGGTATGTGCCAATAAATTCTCAGTGCCGACACAAACAATTCCTCTAGCTCGAGAGAGCGGGTCTAGCCACAAACAAACAATCTATGGAAAATCTCCTTAAGCTAGAATCAATTAAGAGGGCCTACCTCTTAGAACGCTATTCCACTTAGTGATGATCCTACTTCCTCACTCCAGTTATCTTTCCTTTCCTTCCTTCGAATACCTAAAACAAGCAAACAACAACAACAGCAAATGTGACAACATGCAATATTGTATTCAACCTACTTAATAGGTCAAGGAAAATTAATCCATAAATATGTAAAATGACACTTCATGTAGGAAATCAATTGATAGTTGCAATAATGTAAATTAGGAGGAGATTACAACCGGTTCCTTGACGTTGCTGCTCTCCTCTGATGTATCCAAGTTCCCACACTTTTGCTAGCACTTCATGGATAGCCCCCAACAAATGGAAGTTTAAGGCCTCTTTCCCTCTAGTCCCAAACCAAACCAAAATCACAGTATTCTCCCCCAAACACACACTAGAAAGCTATAAGCTATAAATGACATGCTGGTTATTCACACTTGCTTCAAATCCCAAACTAGATTTTTCTTGGGAAAAAGAGAGGCTAATAGCTTGGATGGATGGGAGATGGTTCCTCTCATCATGGGATAAGGTCTTATCTCTTGAGGTTGTTCCATCATAATAGGGGAAAGGAGCCCAAACTGATTTCCTCGGTTCTATCCAACCCAAAAATCTACCATACTTTCGTTACGAAGCTTCTAGACATGGAAGCTTCAGCTCCTTATTTAAAAAACATTCCAAAAGAGGATTGGCGCATCTGGAAAAGGGCTCAGTCAATTTGATCGGCATGAGGGTTAGTTTTAACCTCTGTAAATCTACGCGATGAGAAAATTGCTCAGTAATGTCGGTCTTGTAAACTGGGATAGAAGGAAGATTCTTGGGATATGATCCGAAGGGGAATTATTCTGCTCATGAAGAGGGATATATTGGGAGTTTCTTCATGATGGGAAAGCATGTTAGGTACACTGTAGAGGTCCTTCAGGATCGTAGATGGGGAGTACAGGGAAAGTGACAAAATGATGTGTAACATATGCCCCCTAAAGTGTGAAGGTCTAACTAGAGGGAGGGGTGAAATGCTTTACAAGTGGAAGTGGGGAACCAGAGTTCGTCATCAGAAAACCTGAAAGCAAGCATATATACATATACATCTCTGAAAAATATGAATAATGATACATGAATCTTGGTATGGACACATCCATCCAGAGAATGATGATGTAAATGGATCCAAAGCATGGGCACAACCATCTAGTAGAAAGGATCATAACGAAACCAAGGTATGGTCGAAACCATCCAATAATGAGAAGGATCACATATAACAACTCATGGTATGGTTGTAACCATCCATCTAAAAGAGACATGTATATCAACATGACCATGTCACATTGCCTCACAACCTGGATTTGTGTAATATTTGCCTAGGGTCTTGTGCTCCAAACGACCCAATCAAAGTACAAATCCTAACATGTGATGAATGTATGGAAGTCGAACATGCTAGGAAGTCACTCGATTACCGGTCAATGATGTGAATCATTAACAAGCGCGAGAGAGACCACCAATAATGGCAATATCTCTCAAGGTACTAGAAACATAGTTCATGGAATGTGAATAAAGGAACTGATGTCAAACACTCATGAAATCACCCGATCGTAAGCTAATGATGTGAACTTGTTGTCGAGTGCAAAGAACTTGCCATTAGGGCATGCAAGCTCTAAAGTATTGGAAGGGAGTCTCTTGTCCAACTTCCTGGATAATGAGATAAAGTCAACAAGAAGTGACCATATCGAAGGAGGGCCATGGTGTATCCTACATCATCGACATGAGACAAAGGGATGCAAATGATTTCAGATGATACAGAGAATCAGGAGTAAGTGTAACTACAGAAGGACTAACTCTTGAACATATCGATGACATGATTCCGGAGTTTGGAAGTTGTTGGATCCATAGGATCGGTGGTCATGAGGATGTGGTAGAGATCAAATGGAAGGGAAAAAATGAACGACCCAACCTAGGAAGGTCAAATGAAAAGGAGGATATCCCATCCCGACATGAAGCAGAAAGTGTCAAGTTCAATAGTGAGATGCCGACACGACTGATCGAATTTCCAAATTTTCCCTCACCATTTCTAGCAGGTACCCCAATTATTTTTTATTGCAAGCTTGAAGGGGATAACATATGCTTTCATTGTAAGTTCATCCTTCAGATAAATCAGACCTAGTAAGTTTAATGAGCCCTAGGAAGGAGAAGCGCATGTTCATCATGGTGACGAATCCAATGTCGTTAAATGTTTTAACGAGTTCGAAAAAGGTATAATTCGGTATCTTTTTCATGTTTAGAGAGTTTGAAAAAAGACATGAAAAAGAAAACTCCATATGGTCCCTTTCGATACATTTGTGTCTTTGGAGCCCGAAAAGGTAGAAAATGATGCTCGAGATAACCTCTTGACCATTTTAATCAAAGAGTACCTTTTTCGTAAATATTACATCCTAGACTGAAAAAGGGGTAAATGGATACTGGGTGCAGGATGGTTCGTAGCCTTTTACGAGTTCAAAATGTCAAGAGCTCGACAACCTTTTCGTGTTTAAAGATTTAGAAAAGAGCTTGAAAGCAGACCCCCTATTTTATTCTCTTTTACGAGTCAAAAAGGCAAAAATACTCGGCGATATTTTCCTTTGATATTTACGAGTCGAGAAAAGAGATGAAACATGAATCGAGTACCATCATCGACCATCCATCACCTGTCGCTACACAAGAGAGGTAAAGGCATTATCTAGTTTTGAGGCAAAATAGGTAAAAAATACTCAAAAACCCTAATACTTCATTGAAAAATTAATAAAATGGGGCAAAAGTAATTTTTTTTTACCATTTACCTTTTTACCTTTGTGTGAAGATCTTTTTACCCACTTGTGCCCTAATTTTTCTGGAGCAGATTGCAGGAGATCTGGGAGGTCATTCGCTGAGCCGTTAGTTGTAGGTAAGAGCTGAGACCTTAAGCTCCATTTTCATACTGATTTTTCTTGTTTTTTTCAAATTTTTGGGTTTCATGGGGAGCTTTTGGAAAAACTTTTTCACCCTTGGTCGGCGTGATTTCTGGGAGTGGAATCACGCTAATTGGGGGTGGGTAAAATTGCCAATCGTGCCATCGACGCCACTGTTTTTAAAACAATCTTGCCGACACTGTGAGAAAAATTTGCATGTTGCTTGCTCAATTCAGCCATTTGAACCCAAATTTTTCTAGCCAAGGATTATCATTGACCATTGAATTGATTACATGGTTTTTGCAGAAAGAAATCGTGAAAAATGGTAGATTGGAAAGAGCATGAGAATGAGGATATCGATACTCAAGCAATTGTTGATCAAAATTTCTTGGCGGCTTTGAGGAACTGTGGGCTCCTCAAATTGTTTCTTACACCAGGTATATGGGCCCAACCTAAGTTGCTACAATACCTCATTAGTCTCTGGGACATAAATCGGGAAATTTTCATCATTGGTGACCAAGAGCTAGAGTTGGAGACTTCAGAAATTTATTTCATCACAGGACTATCCCAGAGAAGGGAATGAGTCAACCTATATGGGTCAAGGCTGATTGGGGCAAGCGTGACTATGCTACTTTCCGAACATTGCCCAAAAGCTCTCAAATCCAAAGGTGGCAATATTGAGATCATGATCATTCAAGATCTTGTGTTGAGAGTGCTATTGTTGACCATCAATAGAGTGGTTGGGTCCCAAGCGTCGCATGAGACAAACAGGTTGAAGTTTCAGTATGATATCGACTGCACCACGCCACCATCTTTAACTGGGTAGAAGCAATGAAAATAAACATGAAGCGCGAGCTATCAAAAGCTAAGGCCACATACCTGAAGCAATTTTGCTCTAGATCTATGCTGGTGACCTTCTTCTTGGAATGGGTGCCGTTGTTCTAATACCAGCTGACTGAGGTAGACTCGTCGATGCCACGAGACCCACGGATGGTCCATTGGAGTGAGTTTATGCCCAGGGTTATGGGGAGCCAATAGATGTCCTACAAGCGAGCCTTTTTCTCATGGCTATGACGACAACTGATCATAGTGGAGGATTTGCCTTACAGCAGTACTGACTTCCGTGGGGACCCAGATATGCTGCTCCCAGAAGGGGAGGATTTTGATGATGGAGGTAAAAACAAACAAACAATTTTTCGATGTTTTTTACTGTTTTTGAAATATATGTGTTCATGACACTTCGATTTTATGAATGTAGATGTTGGATCATAACACCTTGTCGAAATGTCCCCGATCACCAAGTGCATCGCTCGACAATTTTATGTTGCTACTTATCAGGAGGGAAGCGACAACGAGGAGGAGATTGCATATAATCTCGAGGGTTTGACCCATGGGATCCCAGAGTATGATCAAATGGGTGATGTCCCATGCTAGTACTAGAGGCATACGATGGGGGTGTCAGATCGGATTCACTAATTGCTGACTTGCGTAGTCCGAGCAGTTAGATGTTATCATGAGCATCATGCTGTTTAGTGCATAGGTCTAGCATTCCATATTTTTGAGGTCTATGTGCCATAGATGTATAAGGCATGTGAGCCATTGGTGTATTTCGAACACACATTATTTTTTTGAGGTTTCGATGTATGAAAAACATTACTGACACACACACACACACACATATATATATGTTGTACTTCCTTGCTTACTATGGTACAAATGTTTTTGTGTTTGAGTTGTTACATGTTTTGCAAATGTCTATCCAACACAGAATTAGCTAATGCATCTGTTAATGTATTCATTTGTCGAGGAATATGATGATATGTAGTGTAATCGAAATTTCTCTCTAGCAAACAAATACGTAGATACATTCTCAATATCTGAGGGTTTCTGACGGAATATTTCCCATTAAGTTGAAGAACAACAAGCTGTGAATCAAGGTTGAAAACCAATTCTCGGATGCCAAGAGCAATAAATTCTGACAATAATTTGATAACCTCGCTATACTCAGCGATGTTATTAGTTGTTCGACCTATACATATACCTTGAAAATCAATCAACTCACCATGGGCGTCATAAATGGCCCATGTCGCGGATGATAGATTCCAGTACTACGACAAGCACCATCAGCAAAACTGACGTGAGGGGACACCGACATCTGCAAAGCAGGCAAAAACATAATAAGCAAAGAAGCTGCTTGCAAAATAACACACAAAACCACACTGTACAAAAATGAATGAAACACTATTGTACAAAAGTAACCATGCAAGATGGCCCAAACATAGTACTTTTTGAGATAAAGCTCATTGTGGGGCTTATCTAAGGGATTGCCTTCATAGTCAATGAGCTCATAGGCCCCTTTCTGTAATACACGTTTAATAATGTAGGGTCCATGCCACATGGGTTCGAACTTTCCTGCCCCTAGCTTATCATTAGCCTGATCATACAGAAGAACCAAATCACCCTCAAAAATGGATCGAGGAGAGACAGACTAATCAAAGTGGGATTTGACCCACTTTTTCTGTGCTTTGATAACTAGACCAGCAAGACGGCGAGTCTCATCAAGTCATTCTAGGTACAAGAGATGCTCTTCATGGGAGGAGTTCTCGAGGAGAAGTTTAACAGCCAGCTTTAGGGATGGAATTTTGCACTCAATCAGTAAAGTTTCTTCTAGATTGTAGACTAGCTAGAATGGTGTGAATCTAGTTGCATCCTTGGTCAAGGTTCAGTAAGGCCACAAAGATGAAAAGAGCATGAGATGCCAATTTGACTTGTGCATTCCAATGGTGCACTAAGCATCATGCCAAGACTTTGTTAACAACTTCAACTTGGCCATTGGCCTAAGGGTAGTATGGGGTTGAGCCATCGTGGCACAAGCCCAATGTAGAGGTCATCTCAGCCATCATGTAATCTCTAAATGGGAGCCATGGTTGGTGACAATGGCTTGAGGCACTCCAAACCTAGAAATAACGTGATTGAATATAAATTGAGCTGCCATTTTACCGTCCACAGAGCATGTAGGCATCGCTTCAGCCCATTTGGTGAAATATTTCACAACAACGGTAATATACCCATGCCACACATCTTATGCTAATAAATTTTGCACTCATGACACTTGATAATGGCGAGGATGGAATCCTTGAAGATAGAGGGCCAAAAATAACCAACGCAAAGGATTTTTTGAGCAGTAGCATATCTAGACAGGTGACCGCCACATGCGCCAGAATAGCAGTCATTCAAGAGTCTCTCAACCTCCTCGAGAGTGAGATAGCAGCAAAGAATTGAATCGACACCGATGTGGTATAAGGTATCTCCAATGATATGATAAGGTTGATATTGATGCTGAATGCGTCGGCGATCATCCTTGGTCAACACAGACCGGAAGGTGGATGTTTGGAGATATACAATGATATCATTGTACCAGTGGTTGAGTGTGCTAATCAAGAAAAGAGTCTCGTCCGGGAGCTGCTCATCGGCACCAACAGGGAGAGAAGCAAAGGGAAAGGAGCAAATCAACTCAGAAAAGACTAGTGATTACTTAGATTTGGTAGTAATAAACTCAAAATCAAATTCTTGGAGTATAGTAATCCACTTCGAATATTTTCCCTCTAGCAACTGATGAGTCAGGATGTAGGTCATGGGGTTGCATTCCGAAATCACAGTGGTAGTGCGGAGGAGAATGTAATGACGAAAGCGCTAAAAAACCTGTACGATAAGCAAATCCATCTTCTCAACATGAGCATAACATGTCGCGGTGTCGAGGATATTGTGACTGAGGTAGTAAATAAAATTTTCATTGCTTGGGTCATCGTCCTGTACTAGTACCATGGCGATAGTACTAGAGGCCGAAACTAGATAAAGGAAGTAATTGCAATGATATTTTGGGAGATGCAGCAAAGGAGCATTGATTAGGATAGTCTTTAGGTCATTGAAAGACTTGTGAGAAACCTCATCCCAGACAAATGGGGTTCCTTGCTTGAACCACTGAGTGAATCCTGAAGCTAGCTCAACATAGTTTGGTACGAAATGACGGAGGAAATTTGATTTTCCCTGCAGAATTTTGAGTTGATGCAATGAATATGGAGGGCGTAAATTAACTATGGCCTTGACTTTAAGAGGATCAAGATGAATGCCTTCCTTCAAAATGATAAAGCCAAGGAGTCACCTGGATTCGACGCAGAAGACACACTTATGCGGATTCAACCGAATGTTGTAGTGTTTATAGCGAAGAAAAATTTGTCAGAGATGCTCAGGGTGATCATGGTGGTTATGAGAATGAGTGGGGATATCATGCAAGTAAGTTTGAACGATGTTTCGAATGTCATGGAATGCATAAGACATCGCTCTTTGGAATGTGGCCCTAACATTCATAAGGCCAAAAGGGATATTTTTGTACGCAAAATTCCCCCATGGATAGATGAAGGTTGTCTTATCTTGATCGGCCGAGGCAATATATATCTGGTTGTAGCTAGAAAAACCATCCATAAAATAAAAGAATTCACTCCCAGCACATTCCTCAATGATCTAGTCAATGAAGGGAGTGGGGTAGTTATCTTTAGGACATGCATGATTGAGATCATGGTAATCGACACAAACACGAATATTTCCTTGCTTCTTTGTCACGGTACAATATTCGACATCCAATCTGTAAGAGGGATCAGATAAATAAATCCAGCTTTCAGAATTTTTTCAACTTCACCCTTAATGATGGCTTCTTTTCTAGGGTGCACTGGACAAAGCCATTAGCGAAAGAGTTTCGCATGAGGATAAGTTTGGATCTCATGCACGACTATACTTGGGTCAATGCTGAGAATTTCTTCATATGACCACACGAAAACATCCTGGAATTATTGGAACAGTTGAATATAGATCTTGATCTCTTATGGGGAACAAGTTACCCTGATATGGACATTCTCAACGACACCAGGTTTGACAAAAATATCAATTGGTATCATTTGGGTAATGTTACCCATGTTCCCTTCCGACCAAAATTCATGAGTCAGGATCAGTGTCTGAAGTGATAGGGACGGGAACTGAGAAGATAACTCCTCGAGACAAATAGACATGACCGACGAGCTAGGAAAGAACGGGGAATGATGATGAGTGTTGTTCCAAGGTGCTTCCTCTAGAGACATTACTTCCATGATACTTTCGTCAAAAAGAAAAGTCTCAGCTAAGGGATTGGGGGATTCCAAAGAACCAAGCCATAGGGATTGAGAATACACATCGAGAGGTGTTCTCAAAATAGGATGATCAGAGGATACCAAAGGTGAGGCCGAAACAATTTCCACGTAATCAATTTCGGTGGGACTTAACAGCATAACCTCACCCCATGTAACAACAAGATTCGGTGAAGGAACGACCCAAGGACCAGACTTGACTGAAATCATGTTGAAATAGGCAACATGAGGAGGTGGGAGCTGAAAAATGCCCATTAAGGAAGGATCTTTAAAAAGTCCTGCACCCACACTCTCATAAGGAGCATTGGTGTGCTTGACATACAGAACATTGCCATCTGAGGAGGAAGAGGCAAAGAAGGATAGTTTGTCGTTTGTGACTATCTTCCCTTAATGGGTAGAACGAATCACACAAAAGAGGAAGGAGGCTACAACATGCATGGCATGGGTCCAGCTCTGTCCGAGTAGAAGATTGTAGTTAAGATTAGCATCAACGATCTCTACCTCGACATGTACCGTGTTGCCCTCCAATGTAATGGTAAGGTTGGGAAGGGCACCGAATGGTCGCGAATCACGCCCATCAAAAGCTTCTAGAGTGTTAGGGGACTGGTTCAGAGTAGGAGAACCAATTTCCTTCCGACAAGCAACAAACATGATGGAGGTAGAAGCATCTTCATTGATGACGGTCATATGAATGGTTTTCTCATTTATGTTTACTTGAATGAGAAATGCAAGTTGATGAGGTAAACGCGAAATGTGGTTTTCCAGGTTAAAGCATATGAGATTAGAGTCAGCTGGATCAATACCCCAATAACTGATAGTAACAATTTCCGTTGAGAAGGAAAACTTTGAAGGACCTCGAGAGCATACATAGCTGATGGTGCTTGAGCCAAATCCTCAACAATGTTATAATGTTGAGTGGCTTGAGCGTTGGGATTTTACGGGGACTTTCAAAGCACACCCTGAGAAGGTGGTCGAATGGCGGAATCAGGATTAGGTTGTTCTATATGAAGAGGACCAGAAATGCATGAGGTGAAAGAAGAAGGAGTACCTTATTTCTCTTTCCTTGTTGACGGGGCAGGAGTTTGATAATCTTTTGACCTGGTAGCCATGTTGATTGGGGTACTCATCATGAACACTTGTGAACCCGAGGAAGCAAATGACTAAGGGTGGTCTACAATTTGTGTCTGTTGGGATGGAAAGGGCTCTTTTAGGACATCTGGAGTCCCTTTGAGCAAACGACTAGCTTCAAACCATCTGGGAAAATCCTCAGTATAGTGATCCTCCTCACAAATGAGGCATGGATACTTAGGTTTCCATTGAGAAGCATCACCAGTAGATGGTTAAGGAGGACTCTATTTTGGGGCGTCGACTTTAACCTTGACTTTTTATTTCTTCTTACCTTTAGAGGATTTATCTGTTGCGGTAAACTGGACAACATGAACCTCTGAGGTTTTACCAAGGCTGGACACATTATGAGAGGAGTCATTGGGAGCAGTGTTGGAGACCAACTTTTGTTTGGAAGAATATTTTGCAGGGGTCTAAGTCACTGAACCAATTACTTCGTCAATAGGAGGGATAGCGGGGGACTTAGATGTCGTCAGATCAGATGATGGTTTGTGTGCATCGGGTAACACATCATATAACGTGTTGGATTGTGAATAGACAAGGTCTAGATACTGGGCACATGTGACGGCTTGTTCCTCAGTGACGCATCCACCCATAGCAATGTCCTCAGCAATTTTTTTGACAAATGATTTGGTGAACTCCTCAGTCAACAATTGATCAACAATTTCAAACTGAATCAGAAGACGCCTACGTCTCCCTTCATGGATGTGATCAGATATGTGACTCGCTTTGTATTGCTTGAGTGATGTTAATAGATGAGTGCCAATTTCATACTGAATTGACAACCAGAAATGTGTGAGAAAGGCCATGGCGAGAGTGTTAAAGTCATGATAGGTATTCCGAGGGAGCTTGGTATACCACTTGGCTGCAACTTCTGTAAGAGTTCGTTGGAAAAGAGTAAGACAAATGGAATAATCAACGTAGGAATTCGAGGAGCACCAGAGGTGATATGTCATCATGTGGGCTTGAGGGTCCTCTTTCGCTTTTCCTTCAAACTTTGGACAATCGCTCTAAATCTTGGACGGAACCGAAGGCCAGTATGGCGAATGAAGAATCATATCATTTGTGAGTCTAGACACATATGGTAATTCCAACGTAGCTAAGAATGGAAATTGGGTATTGAAAGCCATTTGAGGTCGATAAGGGGGCCCAACTAGCGGGACCCATCCCTTCTGGTAACGATTTTGTCCCAAAAGTGGAGGGTTTTGTCCATAAGGCATTTGATCTTGCCCCCATTGTAGGTTACCTTGTCCGTAGGGAGGATTCTGATCTTGAAATCCTTGAAACTGTCCGGTCAGAGGCTGTTGTTAAGAAACATACTAGTTAAAAGGTTGTTGAGCCTGCTGGCCTTGGACATATGGATTTTGCACCTGATGTCCCTGAGCATAAGGATTTTGGACCTGCTACCCCTGGACAAACAGGTATTGGACCTGCTGCCCTTGGACAAAGGAGGTTGAACCTGTTGCCCTTGGACATAAGGATTCTGTGCCTGCTACACAAAACTTGTCCTTGGCCCTACCCTTGCAAGGGTTGACCATGTTGATATGAGTATAAGGGTTGTTGTTGCCCAGGTTGACCTTGTGGTTGCAAAGGTTGACCTTGGGGCTATAAAGGATGTCCATGTGGCTGTAGAGGTTGACCTTGCGAAGGCATAGGCTGGGAGGATTGCAATGCATACTGCATTTGCGGCTGCAAGGTTTGCTGCAACTGTTGTGAGGGTTTCCCTTGTGGTTGTTGCAGTTTTCCTTGATGTGGCATGATCTATCCTTGTTGCTGCATGGATGACCCCTACTACAACAAAAGTTTCCCTTGTAGCTGTAGGAGTTGTCCTTGCTTCTGCAAAGGTGCTTGAACAGTTCCTGAAAGGACAACTTGAAAGTTCCCAAACTGTATCTGGCCATACCCACCAGGCGCGACAGATGGACCAGGCTAGACATAAGGTTTGGGCTAAGGGATGTATGATGGATTAGTCATTTCTTGTGAACCATATGGAACATAAGGAGGTTGGTACTAACCTTGAGCCATATTAGGCTGCTGGTACTGGACATGACTTGAACTAGACATACCAACATGGGGTTGTTTGCACTGGACATGACTTGACCTAGATGAACCAACATTAGGCTGTTGGTACTGGACATTACTTGATCCAACAAGACCAACAGGATTTGAAGTGGTGCCCAAAGAGGGTTGATTCGTCTCAACCATGTGAGGTTGTGAGCCACTCACATTGGTTGTGCCAGACATCATAGAAAAATTCAGACTTTGCCCCCGAGGCAGTGGAATAGCCTGTCCACTTACTGGAGGGACCGAAGAACTAATAATGACATGACTCGATATCGTTGGTTGAACCAGATGGGTCACCTGGATCGATGAAATAAGAGGATTGGGAATGGTGGGTTGTGCCAGGACTGAAGTGATTATAGATATCACCATTTGTTGGGTGGTCGGGTTCTAAATGAACGGACATGTGGTAGGAATAGCGCCAAACACCCAAATAGGGTTGTGATGCAATGATTAGGAAGTAGGCGTTCCTGAAACCAGTTGAGATAAAGTGACAGAATTACTTGGTAACTTAGGATGAACAATAGTCGAAATTTTTCTTGTGTAAAGGAAACCTTCAGGAGGGAAAGGATATTTCTGCTCCTCAACTGTGCGCAGAGTGGAAACCTACGAGTGATGCGGAGAGGAGACTGGGATTTCACCTTTTGCTTCCATGGGTGAAAATAGATGATGATATACTACCGAAGATGTTCGAGGGGATAATTCCAAAGGAATACTCCGCTGATCATATGGACTCTATGAACGTTGTAGTGATATCACAACATGATCAAACAAAGGATTTAAAGGATAAACAACCTATCCAAGCTGACCTTTAGAAGTTGGCGGACTCTTGAGAGTCTGGATAAGGTTATTTAGAGATTCCAGGCCAACGTTAGAAAGTGACCCAGTATCTGAAGGGGGAGGACGAGATGACAAAGGTTGAATACTTAGAACAATTCCAAGCTCAACACCTTGGTCCTCAAGAAACTATGGTAATTCAGGAAAAGGCTCCTCAGATATTCTTTCAAAGAGAGGAGAGGAAGAGGAACTAGGTGAACTAGTTGGTTAAGCTACAATGATCTTGTCTCAAATAACCAAAAGAGAGATTGATTTCAAGGGCTTTAAAATGTATTGAAGATATAAACACAATATGGTGTAAAAAAGACTAACATGAATGTTATAAGATTGTGGACAACAATTTTTTTAAGACGCAAAAACAAATTGGTGCTCTTTCATGTTTTAAGAGTTGAGAAAGAAGCAAAGGTGACTCTATCACTTTCGATTTGAAACAAGATCGAAAGGACAAGCACTCGGGTGATCTTTTATATTTATGGAGTCAAAAAGAGAAAAATGACTACTCAGGATGATCTAGGTAAAAAGGATTACCAGGTAACCGTGAATTGCAGAATATGTCCTGACGAACAGAGAAGTACAGGTAGGAAATCTCCCCGAATGCTGTGTTCAGTGTATCACGTTTACAAGGTGGCATACTCGACTTCCTAAGGATAAAGGATTGGAATCTAGTGGGGTCTCTGTTACACAACAATTTGTCACCGTCCTTGCTACCCCTCTCCCGCATCTTGGAGGATTCATTCTGGGACCTATGAGAAGTGACATGGCCTACAAACACTTGCATTGCATTCCCCTGAACATGAGCTTTATTTTCCCTGAAGACATCTCCTGTTGAAAAACCCTAAAAATAGCTCTTTTTCCATTGGCGCGGTTCCATAGTGTAGCCCTCGCGCCAAGGGGGAAAATCCTCCAAAGAGGACGCGCTAATTGGCACTTTATCATAGAGTCGCACCCATGCCAACCATAATCAGACGTGTTTTTTAAAAAATAAACGACGGAAGTTTCATCCTAACAAATTCCTGGACTGCTATCTATCTTGAGTTGGGTGGTTCGACTACGGATTTCCATAGAGAGGAAGTGGTTTTCCACCTCTCATGGAAGCTTCCTTGATGATATGGCCAATCCCATGATTATTGTGGATGATCCCAACTCCCCTTCCTCCATCTATAAAAGCTTGTCCATTTTCCTTGGCAAGCTAGTTCCAGAGATTCAGAATTGTCAAGTTTCCAAGAGCTTCATGCTACAAGAGCCTTCTTGATTCCCATAAGGCCAAATCCAAGCAAGGAGATTATTTTTCAAAAACCAAAGAGAGAGGCTTGTCCTTATTCCTGACAGGCTTTGCGAGACATGTGCTATTGACTACCCACCAAAGGGGAATCTAGCGTCAGAACTTTGGTTGTATTCTTCTTTGATTAAGTATTAATGAACGACTATTGGTTATGGTTCAACTCTTGTTGTTATTTGTGATGATGATGAGTTATATCCTTTCTGACTGATATATGGTTGCATATGCTAGATTTTATGCTTGTGTTTGTGTTGTTTCTTGTATGTGCAGGTGTCCATTCACGGAGATCATGAGGATTGTCATCTGCCGGAGCAAAGGAATGGGAGTACCACCTCTTCTACAAACAATAGCATTGGAATCCATGTAGGCCTTCATCACTGGTCTGTTAATTTGCAATTAGGAACTTGCGCTATAGCGTTTGATGATTGTTGTTAGACCCGGTCTAGGCTAGTAGGGATCTCCTTTGTCCACAGAGGGGATTTACCTCCTCAACAATTTGGCGACTCCGCTAGGGAGCTTGTCTTGCCTTTTTGGTTGTTTCTTGATTTTTTACCTGCTTGGTCAGCCTTTTGGGTTGGGTTCTTGTTTGGTCAATTTAGTGATGTCTAAATTGAAACTTTTAAATGTCAACCCGGGGCTCGTAAGCTGATGAAGTGAGGTGTACTGTATGTACTTAGGAAACTATTTCTTAAGCTTTTGTCGTTTTTAACTTTTTAAGTTTGTTTTCAAGTATATCTCTCCTACTGTGATGTGATGGAAATGAAATAAAGCGAGTGAAGTGTGTGAGATTGTGATGAGATTTTTATAACTTTAAAGTATTCTATAAGAAAGCTTGAACAACAACTGAAATGAAATCAACTCTTAAAGGAAAATAAAGGCATTAAATAAAAGACTAATGACATTGGCCCAGTATCTCTGCTGCTACAAGAAAATGAAGATGAAATCTATGTCAACTCTAGCTAAAAATAAAACTAAGCAATTTGAAACTAAAGTAAATCTACATAAAAGAAAGACTAGTCACAAATACTTTAACTTCTTCTTAACCTCTTGTCTTTTAACTGAATATATCATGTGAGAGACAATTAAAAATAAGTCAAGCAATTGTGAGTTCTTGAACAACTAAACCAAGCTGTGCTAAGTGATATTTTGGTCCTCAATGAAGATATTAAATTATGAAGAAGGAACCATCAATAAATAAACAACTTGATGTCTAAAAGCAGAAAGAAACTATGCAAATTAACTAAATGATAGTAAGGAAATAAAGGCTGCAAAACAAGGAAGGTCAGCAACATAGACAAGATGATCACAAGTGTCACTAGTTGTGAAAAAGAAAAGAAAGAAACTGTCCCGGGCATGCCTAAGAAACCTGCATAACACACTGATCAGTCATGGAAAAGTGCAGAAATATAAATAAGCAGAATTCAAAGTTTATGTACAGCTATTATACATGATCAAAACACAGCAATCAAAGGCATTATATACATAAAATGAGAAAAAGAAATGCAGGAAATTAAAAAGTACTGTACAGGCCTTCAGTAAAGAGGGGCCCTCTGCCTACTCCAGCCGGTTCAACGATCAATTATACGCTCAAATGGAAAACAATCTTCTCATATATTATGCATCAAATAAAAAGTACAGTGGGGAGTTCAAAATTACATATCAGCAGCTAACAAATAACTATCCAATGTTCAAAGAAGCTTTATTTATAACAGAGGAAAGCAAACTAACTTAACGCAAACTAAGCTATTCGAGCAACTGTGCAAAAACACGTAGTCTTGCTGCATCCTCAGATTTAGGCAACGGTCGTTGTGGGCATTCAATCCGCTGTTGGATTCATGTTTCCCACTATCTTCGTGACTGAGGACGATGCCACCTGTTCTTCACGTGCTCTAAAACAGAACACGCAGAGCCGTGCCACCGCCAATGACCTCTGTTGACCGTAGTTGCCTCCTCGTTGACCACGGGTTTTGATGACTGGTTTGGGTGAGCTGGAGGGACACACACCATGTCCTTGGTTCCACGAACTTGCCCATGTGGCTCTTCTTCCCGGAGGACACCTGGAACATATCATTTAATAAAACAGCTGCGGAATCCGGGGTTGGTTGCGGAAACCGGGATCAGTTGCGGAAACCCTGTGTGAGCTGCGGAAACGCAACACTTTGAACCAAAATTCTAAACCAAACACAGTCATTAGCATAATTAGCAAACCATGTAAAAAGTCCTAAAATACAATGATTTGAGCAATTTGATGGAGGGAATGAGTGGCAAAAGAAGGAAATGAATAGGAAAAGGAGGATGAGAGGATGTATAAAGAAGTGTAGGTTTGAGGCTCAACATACCCCCACTGTGAAGGTGTTGCATGTCCTCATGCAACCAAAACTTTGTCATTGTTTTTCAATCCATGTGTTCAGATGCTTTTGCCAAAACATCTAGCCTTATTCTCTTTCTCCTTGTTGCCAAAATTGTCCTTGGTTTCTTGACTAAACACCTGAACCTCAAATTGATCAATGCCCTGCTCAGTTTCTTACATTTTCCTTTCAATTTTCTGTTCTTCTTCTGCCAAAGTCCTAAGTGAAGCATTGTATTGTCATGGACCATTTTGTCCACTTTGCTTTGTTCTTTCAATGCTTTGTTTTCTTGTTTAATATGCCGGTTCAGGACTTTTAGTTAAAACACCTCCTGTTTTAAAGATTGGACCTGTTCATTAAGAGGCAATGTAGTGCTTGGACCTGCCACTGATTTCTCCAAGGCCTCCAAATAATTGTATACCTCCTGCTGGTCAGGGTCAATTTCAGGTGATCTTCTTGGGCTATATTCAAAATCAAATTCTGTTTGAGGTTCTGTCTGAAAGGGACTCTCTTCGCGTGGAGGAGTGGACTCGAGGTCAAGCTGAGTTGGAGCCTTTTCAGGTGTACCTTCTCCCAAATCAATGAAATGTGATTGTTTTTCTTTAGTCACACTCATTTTTCCCTTAAGTCTACTGCTTCTTCTCACTTGTACACTAGTGCTCTTTTGCTGGCACTCTGTTTTTCTTTTTGTTTCTTCTTTGAGAGGGCAGCAGCTTGAAGTTGTGCTAGTCTATCAGCCAAGGTTTGGGAGTCTTCTTCTACTGAAGGTTCAGGTGATGGAGATGATTCTTGAACAATTGTTTTCCCTTTATCCTTTTTCCGTTTCTTGGTTTTATCTCTCTCTTCCTCTTTTTCTTGAGTGTTTTCCTGAGTTTCTACTGTAGAAATTTTGGATAATTTAACAAATATTCAATGGAGATTATCCTGATCATGTACTATTGTGGAAAAAATACACAATACATAAGCTCCTCTACGTTGATCATCAATATAGCAGCATCAATAACATTAAAACATCAAGAGCATTCACACATTAACACAGTATGTATCCCGGGGAAAGAATCTCGCTAAAAACCCCAACTATCTGTATATTAATGATTGAGTCATGTAACATTACACAGCATAATACTTCTCACAAGTATCTCCACCTTTGTTACACACAATACAGCTCAGATCTGATCTCCAAATCTCTTCCACTGCTTGCCTACCTCCACTACTAAATACCTGCTCAAGAACTGATGAGAATGGCTCACCAAAATCGTTTTTCACCTGCAAAATAGTAACTCACGCTTTGTGGACGTGAGAATAAGCTAAAATGTGGGCAAATACGTGGGCAAACTCATTGGCATACTCAATCCCTTGATTGTGCAAGATCTGGTGCACAACTATAGTCACAACTGATAGCAATCTGATTCTCTACCACTTGTCCCTGTTGAACTGAACATGCACTGACATGCAATTGAGTTAACTGATGTATTCATTAGTTGTATTATGAGTTAATAACTTGTGAATTAATTAATAACTAATTCACCCAACTCATCTGTAGTCTATTTTCCAGTTAGACTAAATACAACCAGTTTAACAAAGCTAAACTGAACACAACTCCATCAACTGCACCTCCAGTCCACTAAACTCAACTCACTTGAGTTCTAACTGAAGTCATGCATGCAACAACTCAACTGACTCATAATAAAAGCGTATTTCCTTCTGATAGCTGCATGTGCCACCTCTGTAGCTCAAACTGAAGTGCTCCAAGAGAATAAGATTAAGTTTATAGTCCAAATATTATTGTGAGATAATAATATTTGACTTTTCTATTTTTGACAGTCAGTCTAAAAATAGAATTGATCACTCACACTGTGATCACTCACACTTTCATCAAAAATAGAATTCCATCTATTTTTCCCAACTTGATCAATCATCCATAAACAGAAACATGCAATCCATAGACATGATCCATATGTCTAAAAATAGACTTGCGCCAAAAATAGCCTGCGGGCCCACTTAGTGAATGCGACTCTTTTCACTAAGCTCCATCATCTTGTTGCAATCTCAACACTCCCTCTCTACAAGATATGGATTATCAACAACCCCTATCCTGCCTCGGTGGTACTCGAATTTGCTCCTGGTGAGAGCCTTCATCAAAATATCAGCATCCTGATCCTCCGTTGGAATGTACGAAAGTAACATGATCCTCCGCTGCACACAATCTCTGATATGATGGTACCTGATGTCAATATGTTTAGATCTATCATGAAATACAGGATTAGCCGAGAGTTTAATGCAACTCTGGTTATCACAGTAAATCACAGTAGGATCCAAATAAGAACCGAACAAACCAACTAGGATCTTCCTCATCCATATAGCCTCGCATGCAGCCAAACTTGTTGCCATATACTCGGCCTCCGCTGAACTGAGTGCCACGGATCTCTGTTTCCTGCTGTACCAAGAAACTGTTGTCGATCCAATATTGAAGACCCCTCCTGATGTGCTCTTTCTGTCCGTTGGGCTCCCTGCCCAATCTGCATCCGTGAAGCCACATAGCTTCACCTCATCCTCCTGTCTGTACCACAAACCATATCCCGATGTGCCTCTCAAGTAGCGCAATACATGATTGCCTACCTTCCAGAAGAGCTTGGTAGGCTTAACCATAGCTTGTGAAAGCTGGTTAAATGCATAGCATATATCGGGTCGTGTATTGACCAAATACATCAGCGACCCCACCAACTGTCGATAAACAGTGGCATCCACTTCTTCTCCCGAAGTGGCATCCTCCTTACTCCAACCTCCAGGAAGAGGAGTATCAACAGACTTGTAGCCATGCATTTTTAACTTCTCCAATATCTCCCGAGCATACTTTCCCTGAGAACCAAACAGTCCACCACTGCGCTGCCATATTTCCAATCCTACGAAATAGTGAAGGAGGCCCAAGTCCTTCATCTCAAACTCTGTAGCAAGATCCTTCTTGCATGACAGTATCAACAGCTCATCACACATTAGAATCAAATCATCAACATACAGTACAATGATAAGCAACTTACCCTCCAACACAATCTAGTATAGGTTCGGATCCACCTCGCTCTTGGAGAATCCAAGTCCTATGAAATAGTTGTCTATCCGTGTGTACCAAGCATGTGGTGCTTGTTTCAACCCATACAGCGCTCTCTTGAGCCTGTACACATGCGACTCGCTGTTGAAGACCTCAAAGCCTTCGGGCTGCTCAATGTACACCTCCTCCTCAATGACTCCATTGAGGAATGTAGTCTTCACATCCATCTTATGAATGTGCCATCCCATCTACCCTGAGAGGGCAAGAATCGTCTGTATGGAATAATACCTTGTGACAGGTGCAAAGGTCTCCTCATAATCGATCCCCTCTATATGTGAAAAGCCTCGGGCAACAAATCTTGCCTTGTACTTCTCCACACTCTCGTCAGATGCCTGCTTAACTTTGTAGATCCATCTCGAACCCATCACTGATTTCCCTTATGGTCTAGGAACAATCTCCCATGCACTGTTTCTGACAATAGAGTCATACTCTTCCACCATGGCGTCTACCCATGCGGGATCCTCCACGGCTTCCTCGAAAGAGGGTGGCTCAGTCACAACACACTTGCACATAAGAGCTATGTATCCAATGTACCGATCAGGTGACTGTCTCTACCTGTGTTGGGCTGTAGGTGGTCCTACAACTTTCTTTGCATCTTGAGCCAGTCGCTCAGCTTCTGTCAAGCGCTTTCGCCCTCTGATGGTTGGCGCTGCATGAGTGGTCTCTTCCACTCCGTGAACCTCGTCCTATGGCTGATCCACGTCCTGAAGCTCATCCTTAGGGACTAATAGCTCCTCATCTGCATGCAAGTGTAGCTCCCTCTCAAGCGAACACTCCATGGCTTTCTCCTCCTGAAATTTTATATCTCGTCGCACAATAGTCTTGCGACTATCTGGAAAATACACACGATAGTTGTGGGGCGTATCAGTGTACCCCACAAATATCCCAACCTCTATGGTCGGCTCCAACTTCTTCCTGACATCCCTCGTCACATGCATGTAAACGTTAGCACCAAAAATCCTCAAATGAGAAAGATCGGGCTTCTTACCAGAATAAGTCTCCTCAGGTGTACTCATGCCAAGTATCCTATGAAGACAACGGTTCTGCACATAAACTGCTATATTGCATGCTTCCGCCCACAAGTGAAGGGGTAGGCCCTGATCATGCAACATTGCCCGTGCAGCACCCACAATCGTTCTGTTCTTCCGCTCAGCTACCCCGTTCTGCTGTGGGTTATGGGAAGCTATGAGCTCTCTACGAATCCCTTCTGCCTTGCAGAAATCCTTGAACTCGTCCGAGATGTATTCACCACCATTATCGCTCCTAAGAGCCTTCACCTTCTTCCTCGACTCCTTCTCTACCAGTGCTTTGAATTCATAGAGCTTTGAATATGTCTCGCTCTTCTTCTGCATGAAGAAGATCCAGCACTTACGAGAGAAATCATCAACAAAAATCACATAATACCTGTGTTTTGCTGTCGAAGAAACTGAGAAAGGTCCACACACGTCTGTGTGAATTCTCTCAAGGATCGTCGTGGCACGACTATCCTTCTCGTGAAAGGTGGCTTTCACAAACTTCCCCAAAGTACACCCCTTGCACTGATCTGACTGCGCAAGTGTGCCTTTAGGAAGCCCTGTAGTGATCTGCTGCAGTATCTTCAAGGCTCCATGGTGAAGGTGATCCAATCTCCTGTGCCACAACTCGCCATCATCCCGGCTCACCAATCCTTCTGCCTTGCCTGCCATAGTTGTGCATCCATCTACATGCAACTGATAAAGGTTTCTCACTCGAACCCCTATCTTCCAGGTCTCACCAGTTGTCTTACTGCGCAGGAAGGCCTTTCCCTCGCTGAAAACAACATCATACCCCTTGTCTTCTAACATCGCCACTGAGATGAGATTCTTCTTCAATCCTGGAACATGCATGACTTCCTTCAATACAAAGGGTTTACCAGGACCCCTCTCAAAGGAAATGGTATCGATACCGGTCGCACTGTATCTACCATCATCGCCCATCTCGATGTGCACTCCAAGA
>APFE030748309.1:0-28897 GCA_000404065.3 Pinus taeda | reverse complement strand
GGGGGGGGGGGGGGGGGGGGGGGGAGTAACCTCATCATTCCCAAAAATACGTGTCAGCTCGTCATTCGAAAAGATCTTGTACTCGAGCGCAGCACGGCTCAACGGTATGATCATTTGCCATTTTTTGTTTTCTTCTGCATAAATCGTTGTTCAAAGTATTTCCATTGCATACGCTGTTGCATTTGAATTTAAACGAGAAACACGCCACCAACTTCTATGTGTCTCAACGAACAGCTGCTATTCCTTTTGAGAATTTGTAAGAGAAGCCATGGGAGGAAGGTCAGTCTGCAGAGAACCACAAACATTGATTGTTTCAGCTGCAGCCTACAGAATTCTGAAGAAAGCAGGATGGTTGACTTACCTCAACCGCCTAAAGGGGTCCAACGAAACTGTGGCGAAGGAATTTTTACAAAACCTGTAGGAAGAACACTCTATAATTAGAGGAAAACGAATAGAGGTCACGAACAATATAATAGCAAAAGTCACAGGATTACCGACCATAGGACCAATATGGACAATAAAAAAGGAAAGACTGCAGAAGATTGTGGAAATCTTTCAGGATGAAGGCCAGAATTTAACAGTTCGCAGAAAAGGGGTGCTACCAGCAACGCTAGGAGAGCCATGGGCAGAATTGGCAAAAATTGTCCAGAGCTACATTACTTGAGAGGGCAGAAAAGATGTGGTAATACCACGACATCTAAAACTCCTAGCTGTCCTAAAACAAAAATGCTCTGTGAATTTACCTGCATTGCTTAATTTGCTATTACACGATGTTGCACGTAGTATGAAAAAGGCACAGCACAAAGAATTTGTGGTTAGCCACCATGGATTAATTCGCTTGATAGTAAGCCATAGTCTTACCCAGCAGCATAGCAGCTGGGAAGAGCTCATTGATATTATTAATGAAAAGGCGGCCACATCTGGACGCCCAAAAAAACGAAAACAAACTGATAGCACACCCCAACGCCCTGAGAAATGAAAGAAGGACGCTTGCACAGAAGTGAAAGCTGAGAAGCAAGCCGAAAAGCAACTTGAAGAGCAACCTGACACTGGTAAATCTGAACAACCAGCAAAACGTAGGAAGTCGGCATGTCTTGCAGGGATACGAGTAGAGCTAAAGAAACCCCGGGCTCGTACGAGCCAAGCAATAGAAATCATAGATGAGAAATCGGAAGAGACAGATACAGAAGAATAAAGTAATGAGGACGTTAAACGGTCCACAGGGACAGAGGCGGAAGAAGAAAACAGCAGAGAAACAGAGCAGTCCGCCGAAGAAGAAACAGAAGAGGAAGATGAAGAACAGTCAGCGGAAGAAGAACAGGATGAAGAAGAAGAAGTCGAGAAGGAAGAGAGTGAGCGGCCCAAGCAAGAGGAAGAAATGGAACAGCAGGGGGGAAGCCCAATACAGAACCCCATAGGGGAGGATGAATTGGCCGATATTCTGGCCAATATGGGCGAGTATGGCCAACCCCTGAGTCCATCCAACCTCCAGACCAGAGAAGAAACCCAGGAAAAAGATGCACCCAAGGAAGTTCACTCGGAAGAAGCAGAAATAGAAATTTCACCCGTCCATGATGAGCAGAGAACAGAAGATGTGAGGCAGGAACAGCCCGTTCCTGATCAGAAGGAACCAAAGGAGAATCCAGAGGAAATAAGGGCAGAAGAAGAATTGGCCCAGGAGACAGCAGAGCCAAGAAAGGTTCTTACCCCGGATCGGCCAACTCAAGAAGAAAAACAGGAAATTAGTCACACTCCAACCCGTGGTAAACACTCAGCTATTCTTTTTGAAAAATTAAGAGAAATAAGGGACACTGCTAAATGTGATAGTCAGGCTTCGCCAGCGGATCAGGCTTCTAACAGCAAGACAAAGGGGGGTAAGGACCTCAACAAGAAAAGGTTCGGCCACGCCAATAAGACCCCGGAAGAATAAGAGGTGAAGAACCGGGAGCCGTTCCACTACCCAAAACCCTGAAAGAAGCCAAACTGTTGTTCCTAATGAAGCAGAAAGACAAACTGTTGTTCCAATTGAAACAGAAGAACAGACTGTTGTTCCATTTGAAAAGGAACAGCAGTGGGCTGGAGTTCGCGTTAAAATTGAAACAGAGAATAAAGTGGTTCAGACGGAGGCACCACCTTCGGGAGTAATAAGGGTTATGAATTCCAAGCAACGTAATAAGAAAGTTCAAGTAAAACTCCCAGCCTCCACAGATGCATGGAAAAAGGACCCAAAAACAAGAACCCTTCACCATCATTTGAATCAAGCCCAGCAAGAAGCAGAACGGCTCAGGGAACAAACAGTCCCCCGTGAAAAATATGAGGAATTACAACAGCAGTTAAGAAATGTCAACCTGTCAGAAAGCCAAGCCTTCGAAGGATGGTAAAAGGAGCAAGAAAAAGTTGCCAAGGTAACCCGTAGATTAGATGTAGTTATTAAACAAATGGATACCTTGTGTGCTCTGTATAATGATGTTTTAGCATGTAGGGCCCCTGCCAAAAATTATGCCCTGTTTCTAATGGAAATATACTTGCAATTGAAAATTAAGGCCGTTAGGGCAGGTGCTCGTATAGAAATTAATACTATAGATGATTTTATAAACTGCTGTAAGCATTATGGGGTAAAGGTACAAAGGTTATTGTGTGAATTTTATCTGCATAACCTTGTACTAGAACAAGAAACCAAGTTAAACCATGGCCCTTTTGTTGGAGACATTCAATTACAAGCATTCATTTCATTTGCAGTCAATCAAATTAAATGGCTCAAAGCCTACAATGCATTTCAGAGACAAGAAAATGGATTAGACCTATGGGTCAGAGCTGAACCTAGAGACCTGGAACAGTTATGGAGAAGTCATAGAAATCTCATGAGAGATCCAGGGGTAATTGAAGCACTAGGACCCATGCATGAATCACTCATTTAGCAAGGGATTGAGTTCCTTGCTTCTATCAAAGACCCTGCCATTGAAACAGCCAAATTTCGATATCGAGTGTCTAATTCGAACATTCAGCTCAGAGAGCCATTTAAGTATGAAAATTTCAAGCTTGTTGCTAACCGATTCCCCCTCTATGGTGAAATTATTTTGAGGGCAGGGCCATCCTGGTTAGGGTATAGGTTCAAGAGTCCAATCATTTGGCATCCTGCACCCGGATACCAAGCCCTGTATGAGATGCCCGAGGTCCAGATGAGCCACTTCTTTGATCATCTAGTTTCACATCATGGGTGTAGGCCTCCACACGAGATTCCATCTCCAGCCTACTCCCTCACTGCTCTTCATGTCAACTATAATGTTTTCATGAGGCCATGAAAAAGGGTAAGCTGGGGGGTGTGTGGAGTACCAAGGAAGGTATGTTTTAATGGTCATTTTGGTATCTTTTCATGAAAACTCAAAAGCCTTTTGCATGAGAAACTTAGATAATAATAAGAACTTATAAAAAAACACGGGAAATTAATAAGAAGCACTAATAGACATTGTTTCTATGTGCAGGAAGGTGAAGAGGCGAAAGGTGGCCATCCAAAAAGTAAAGATAAAGACAAGCTAACTGTTGTCCCTGTGACGGGAGACCGGAAGCGAAACAGATCGACACGGATCAGCCCAAAATAGGACGCGGAGATACCAGTGCGAAACAAAAGAAGGAAGAAGTAGCGTAGCATTAATGATTCTGTGTATCCCTCAGGATCTTAGATCCTGAGTATCCCTCAGGATCTTAGATCCTGAGGGATCGCTGTTTTACCTATTTCTGTATCTAGATGTCTCTGTCGTCCCTCTTATAAAAAGGGATAGCATTGTTGGTTATGGGGGGAATTTCGGTGAATTTCTGGGAAGTGTGTAATCTCTTTGAAGAAAGATCTGGACTATGATCTTTATGTTCTGTTGAAGACTTAAGTTTCTGTACTTTTATTGCATGCTTTAATACAGACTTGTTCACTTTTTATCTTTGAGCCTGGATTCATCTTAAGCGGTGTGCCCCTGGAGGCTAAGGGCCCGGCCCTGGAGGACACTTGCTCTTGTATTATTACGGGTGGTTTCCGTGTGGTTTGTTCATAAAAGTAATCTGGTAATCTGCTATGTTTTGAGAATATTTCATTACATGCTCTGTTGTGATTAAGTTATTTCGTGTTCTTGAACTTTATATCGATGCTATGTTATTTTACCAACTCTCTAAGTATTGATAAATTCTTACAAGACATTTTACTTTATTACAGAGTTCTTTATGGTTGTATTTTGCATTATAACAAGTCATCTGGAAAAGTCTGTTAAACATGGTTATTGAACGTGACTATTCTTTATTATGAAATGCAGTCGTATGTGTCTTAACAGAAGTAGATTAAGTATAGTGTGTTTCTAAGATTCTATAGTATTTCTCTATCATATAAGATTGAGAGATTGACGTTTTGATTGGTATGATCAAATAGACTTGCAGTTTAAAGGACTTGGTTATTGTTTATTTCAATTGATGTTCCATTTACTTGCTGTTCCATTTACTTGTTGTTCCATTTACTTGCTATTCCATTTATTTGCTGTTCCATTTCCAGATTTCTAAGTTACTGTTTTCCTGAGGACAGACCTAGGCTGTAGTGGACCCCAGCATATGCTACCTGGTCCCCAGACCTCTGATCTGCTCCCATCAGCTATGAAAGGGACGTGTTATTGCTACCAAGCCCTTGGCTGATGTGCTGTTCCATTTCATTATCATTTCTTTTATCTGTTGTTTCATTTCTAATCATTAAGAACGGTCCTAGGCTGTAGTGAGCCCAACATCGGCTATTCGGCTCCCAGACCACAGATCTATTCTCATCAGTTATGAAAAGGATGGGCTATTTCTGCCGAACCTTTGGCTGATGCAATATTTGGTGTGATTTGATCTTTTAAAGTAAAGTTGTAGGTTTGCATTACTTTACTTGCATAACTTTTGGATAGCTGTACTACAAGCATTACTCTGGAAAATGCTAGCCTCAGACTGAGACACCCTTTGAAATAACCAGACGATCCCGGATTGATATATTAATGTAAGGTAAGTAGAGGTGAAAGAGACCCTTGTTATAGCTCTACACCTAGAACATTAGGCACTTGGCCTCCTCAAGATGGTCCCATAGCCCTTCAAGAGCTACATAAGACAAGGGAACCACTGGCATATGTAGTGTTGATTAAGTTTGTTCCCAGCCCATATGGTGTTACTTATTCTCCCTCGTGCGTATGGGCTCGCATGAGATCATCAAATAAACCAGCCCTCTCGGCCCATTTGTGGAGTTGTGTCAATCATCACACCTCAACATGCAACCAATGCATTAGCTATATCATCATAGTATCATATCAAATAATCTGCATGCCAAGTATTGCATGTCATCATGAGAACATTCATCATTGTTAATCGCAACATTAGGAGTAATAACGAACTGCATCCTTATGCATGTCATAGATTTGTACGCAACTATCACATGCCTTAGTTATACCATCAACATATTTATATCAAAGACATATCATGACTTCACATAATAAATGAACCACATGTCAATAAATCTCATATTATAGCCTCATAATTCCTATGCCATGTTATGCATATCATATCCATCATGAGTATTGAACATTAAATACTTATCATCATGTAGTAAATGAATATGTCAATATACCTTGACATAACGTGATAATACCTATGCATATCACTATCATCATATGGATACATTATCATTATAAGAACCACATGTACATCATTATCCTCCTACCATCATATCATGAAACATCGTCAATATGTTTTCATCAAGTTGTCAATTACTTTTCAATAGTCATTTCCACTTCCTTCAACTAGGAATTTGTTCATTTACATCATCAGTATAATCATCTAAGTACATCGTTAAATTTCACATGAGCCTCATCATCTTGAGTCTTAATCTCTCGTCATATATTCTTCCTTCCCCAAGGAAATTCTGGTGAAATTCATTGTTTAAGATATTACTAGTTATACCATCATTATTAAATCATCTATCTCAAAATTAAAATGCCTTGGTTTTACATCCATTTACCCTTTGGCTTACCGATTCCAATATCGCTATATGCAAACACTAGGTCATCAACAACCCAAAATAAATATGTAATTAACTTGCTAATTAACATTAAATTCAAATCATAGTGGCACTTACTTGTGTTACCTATGGTTGATATTTGCTAATGGCAACATGGTTTTGGGGATGACTCTCCACCCAACCATAGGCTCAATTACACAAGGACTTGCTACAACTGGCCACCCTCGAACCCTCAATAAACTTACTACTACCAGTGACTCCTCTGTTAAAACACCATTCTCCCAAGAGAATGAAAGATAGAATCTTGGAATGATGGAATGCCTCCCATCCTCCTCAACATCTAATAAATAAAGCAAACGTTGGAAGGGGAACCACATGCATACACTCTATGTGTGTACATGCAACTTTATTGCTTTCTTGTTTTATTTCTTTTGTTTTGACTTTTTTGATAGCTTTAATGATTTTTTTTGTTGCTTTCTTGTTTTATTTCTATTTATATTTATTTATAGCTTTAGTATGGTTATTTATTATTTATTACAATTTTTACTTTTATTATTTTTATTATTTATTGTTTATTATTTATTTTCTCCTTATTATTTATTTTTATTGTTTTTTTTATTATTTATTATTATTAAGGGATTTATTATTTATTATTTTTATTATTATTTAGTATTTAGTATTTATTATTAGGGGAGGGACATTACAACTTCTTCCTCTCCTCTTCTTCATTTCTTCCTTACTATAGGCCTAGCAACAAGGGTGGAATGAGGTTGAGTCCAACCCATTTGATTTTTAATCTTTGCATGAGTATCTTGTACAAGGGTTTCCTTTCCAATGCATTCCTAAACCTTTCAAGAGAGTGATACTCCCTGACTTAGAGACTATGGGGTAAGGAATTCCATATTCTTTGGCATGCTTGTTGGCTTTCTACCCCTAACAGCTTGAGTGTGTCTTCGAAATGTGAGATGGCCTTCTCCTGGGTGGCAAGGTATTTGGGAGCTAGATGAGCATCATTAGAGACGATGCTATGATTGCTAATGAAAATAATTGGGCTTGTCTTCTCTATCCGTATATGTAGTGTTTCTTTCTCTTCATTTGCTATTACTTTCCTTACCTCCTCAGTTCCGACCTCCTCATGAGTCATCCAAGATGCTAGGGCCATCAGTTGCATGTCCCCCAAATTTTCATTGGCATCCCAAATATTCATATTAGTTAAGATGAGGTTATGCATGTAGAACTCAACCAATTTTTCTTTGTCTTCTAAGCTACTTTGGTCACATATTTCAATGAATTTTTTGTAGTCTTGAAATGGCATGGATCCATGTTGTGCTAGGGTATTTATTTGGAATTGTATGCAATACTCTTTAAAAAATAGTGCATAAGAGTTGGATGGTTGTCTACACTCTAATGCCTCAATGGAGAGGCTTTCCATTGTGTCCAGTTGGGTTTCCTTCTCTTGCAACTTCTCCCTCAACAATCTATTTTATGCCTATAGTTGTTCACTCATTGTGGACTCTTTCTCTCTTAGCTCACTTAACTCTTTTCCCATTTCAATGACCTTATCTTCCATGAGGCCCACATCTTCCACCTTTTTGGAATTAGCAATAAGCATCCATTTGTCGGTTCTTCCTCTATCTGCTTGTAGTTCAAATAAAAGTGGAATTGCAAGTTTTTGGGGAATAACTTTCCCCGGTTCAATGAATTTATGATAGGAGCTCAAAATAGGCAATAGAATAGGATCCTAGAGCTCTCGAAAGTACTTCTCAAATGTTTTTGGCGAGGCTACCCACTCCTATAATTGTTGTGTTACCTTCTTCCCCTCCTGTTGCTCATTATTCCCTTCCTGTAGCACGTTCTATTCTTCCTGTAGCACACTTTGTTTTTCCTGTAGCATGCTTTGTTGTTCCTATAGCATTCTCTATTCTTCCGGTAGCTTCCCCTTTCCTTTCTGTTGGAGGGGCGTAAGTGTCTTAGGTTGTTTGGAGGCAGATCTAGTGGTGGGCCTCCTTACATATGCTACATGAGTCTTTGATATGTTTTCTGGACAGGTGACACTCCTCATATTTTCTTTTAATTGGCCCTTCCTCCTCTTTCTTACTTGGGGACTCTTAAATTGTGATGGGGGCCTTTGTGGGAGTTTGAGGCCTCCCTTGCTTGATCCTGGTGCTTTTTCTAGTCTTAAAGTAGAGGGTAGATTTAATTTGCCTTTTATTTTTAGGTTTGACTGGGGTGCTCAAGGTAGCTAAGGTGGAAGCTACCTCTTTTTCATTAGGTCCTAGGGACAAACTTTTTTTCTCTGGGGATACCCCTTCTTTTCTATATTCAGTAGTTTTCTCATCACTTGATTTTTCCCGTTTCTCCCGCTTTTCCTCTTCATCTTGCTATTTTTCTACCTCTGTCTTCTCTGGATCTGTCTCTTCTTCTTCTTTATCCCTATCTTATTCTTCTTCCTTCTCCCACTTGTTGTTTTCTTTCCACAGGGGGCTACATGAGATCTTAGTCATTGGTCCAGCTCGACAACGCCCATTGTTTCTATAAACTAAGAGAACTTCTCAATGCTCACAAACTTTGTCAATGCATTTGCAATATTCTTCATAGTGTCCACAAAGTGATACTAAACATCAATGTGATTTGTCTTTGAATGATAAGCAAGGTTCTCTGCCAAGAAAATTGCACTTTGGCTATCACAGTCTATCCTTATAGCTCATTGTACTAACCCCATACTTTAACACAATCCTTACAACACAACTAATTTGTTTCTTGCATGAGTGGCTACCATGTATTATGCTTCTATAGTTGAAAGTGCGACTCCAGACTGTCTCTTTCTCATCCAGCTGACTGCACCTCCAAATAGGTTAAACACATATCCACTTGTAGATCTTCTCTGATCCAGTTCTCCAACCCAAATTGCATCAAGAAAGCCATGGATGTCCACAACTTTGTCCAATCCTGGTCTTCTTTTGTAGCACAAACAATAATCACTAGTGCTACACAAGTACCTGAAAATCCAGTTCACTGTTATATAATGCTCCTTCCCTGGTTTTGACATAAACCTTCTCAATACTCCCACTACATGTGCAATGTTTGGTCTAATACAAACCATTGCATACATTAGGCTACAAACTACACTTGCATATGGAACACAGGACATGTCCTCTTCCTCTTCTTCTGGCTTGGGACACTGTTCAACAGATAAATTTACACCTACAGGAATAGGAACCTTCACCAGTTTACTATCTTGCATATTAAACCTGTGTAGTATTGTCTCGACATATTTCCATGCCCAAAATATAGTTTGCAGCACCAAGCTTTTTCATGTCGAATTTGGAGGACAACTCGGTCTTCAAATCTTGGATAATTTATTTGTCATTTCCAACCAGCAACATATCATCCACATACAAGACCAGATAAATAACATAGTGATGAATTAATTTAAAATACAAACAATGATATTCTTTTCTTCTGGTGAAGCCAAGTCCTTGTATAAATATATCAAATTTATGATACCACATCCTTGGTGACTTTTTAAACCCATACAGAGGCTTTTTTAACTTGCATACCAGTTATTTCTTACCCTTCACCACAAATCCTTCAGGTTGCTTCATGTAGATCTCTTCTTCAAGATCCCCATGAAGAAACGTTGTCTTCACATCCATCTGTTCTACCTCAAAATCAAAAGCAACAACAACAGATAAAAGTAATCTAATAAAAGCTACCTTGGCAACGGGAGAAAAAATATCACAAAATCAATTCCCATCACCTGGGAATAAATTTTTTCTACCAACCGAGCTTTGTGTTTTTCCACCTTGCCTTATGCATTCATATTCTTCTTAAACACCCATTTTCCACCAATGGGTTTCCTTCCAGCCGGCAACTCCACTAGATCCCAAGCCTCATTTTTGTGCAAAGATGCCATTTCATCAACCATGGACTCTTTCCAAAGTTTGCCATCCTTTCAATCTACTACTTCCCTCACAATTATGGGATCATCATCAGTAATAGTTAAATAAAATTTTGAACATAAAGTAGGTGGACTATACCTTTCTTACTACCCTCTTTCTCGAATGATCTTCTCACAGCTAGAGTTTGTGGCTCTTCATCTTCTAATTCCTCTTCTGCTGTAGAGTCTAATTCTTCCTCCTTTAACTCAAAATGTATCTTCTCAGGTTCCTTTAGTAGGACTTCATGTTTAATAACATCTTTCACCTATCTAAACTCCACATCTCGGCTATACACAACCTTCTTTGTTTCTGGGTTCCAAATCTTATAAACTTTTAAACCATCCTTATACCCAATAAAGATGCACCTTTTAGATTTACTATCCAACTTTGTTATTTTCTCCTTTGGAACATGTACATATGCATCACATCCAAATACCCTCAGATGTGAAAGAGAAGGTTTCTTACCAGTCCATACCTCTTGTGGAGTCTTATCCTCCAACGCTGATGAAGGTGATCTATTGACTAGGTATCATGCAATCTCCACCACCTCTGCCCAGAATTCTTATCCTAACCTAACACCACTGAGCATGCTTCTTTCCTTTTCTATCAACATCCTATTCATTCTTTCCATAACTCCATTTTGTTGAGGTGTGTATGGAGTAGTATTCTGTTGTGCTATACCACACTTCTTACATAACTCTTCAAATTCCTTCTTGCAAAACACTCCACTGTTATTTGTCCTCAACACCTTTCTCTTCTTCTATTTCTGGTTTTCCATCAGATCCTTAAATTCTGTAAACCTGTCAAAGACTTCAAATTTATTCTTGAGTAAATATATCCATGTATTCCTTGAGAAGTCATCTATAAATGATACATAGTACACAGACTTACCAAGTGATGGAACCGTCATAGGTCCAAACAAATCACTCTTCACAAGCTCTAATATTTGTTTCACCCTCTTAGCACCAGAGGGGAAACTCATCTGATTCTGCTTCCCATATACACAATTTTCATAGAAATTAAAATCCATAGAGAAATTATACATACCTTCTACTATACCATTACCATGAAGTATTTGAAGGCCCTTCTCTCTAATATGTCCAAACCTTTGATGCCATAGCATGGTCTTTTCTCTAGAGACCACTAGATTTTATGCTCCACTTTTAGGAACCAAAAAACAATCATCGATCAATAATAGTGCTTCCCTGAAGCTTGTAAAGAGTTCCAATCCAGACTCCCCGCATCAATACCAATGCTCTCCAAATCATCTTACAGGTATCTTTATCGAAAAACTTTTACACCAGGATCGTCTAGCTTGCTTACAGAACTAAAATTTTTGGCCAATGCAAGAATATGTAGAAGACCCAAAAGTGTTCTAACCCTTCCACCTTACAACTTCAACTTGACTTTTCCACGACCAACGATTCTAGCCTTCCTGTCATCCCCTAAGAATACATCACCACCATCATATTTCACATACTCGTAGAACCACTCTCTATGGGGAGTGAAGTTAAAGGATGCTCTTGAGTTAATCAACCATGCCTGATGATCTACATGTGTACTTGAAGAAGAAGCCAAGTACACATCCCCACCTTCACGTGAGGTGGTTTTCGCCTCTACGGAAGGAGAATCATTAGACCCCTTTCCTTTCTTAGGAACTTTAGATTTACAGTCCATTTTGAAGTGCCCTTCCTTTCCGCATTTCCAGCACACCTTTACAGGTTTTCCTAGAGATTTAGATCTCCCTATAGATTTAGATCTCCCACTCGAGGACTTATTTTTGTTTCTATTTTGGGACTATCCTCGTACAGAAAAGGCATCACCATTCGGTCCCTCCATATTTTTATCTCTCATCTCCTCTAACAACAAGGATGAGATATTTCATTAAACTGCAAGGTAGTTGCATTGCTATCTTTTGCAACAACTAAACTATCCCATGAATCTGGTAGAGAACACAACAAACTGAAGCACTTATCTTCATCTGAAATTTTAATATCAAAAAATAATAACTATCTTAACACAATATTAAAGGCATTCAGATGCTATTTCACCGAGTCTCCATCTTTCATCCTCAAGTTATACAACTTTTTCTGTAGGAATAGTTTATTCACCAGAGACATAGATTGGTACAAAGTCCCTAAATTGTCCCATAGAGCCTTCGCCGAAGCTTCTGAAGATACATTCAGCAATACTGAATCTGAGACACAATCGTATTGTGCTCTTTGCCTTTCGATCCAACTTTTCCCAGTGTTTAACTAACATTATTATTGGTTTAGTCCCCAAACCTACCACGATTCACTAATCTTTATCCACCGGCAGATCCTCCATCTTGAGTTTCCATAACTCAAAACTCTAACCATTAAATTTCTAGATCTTTATCTTTCCACTACTCTCCATCTTCTTTCACCACAAGAATTGATCCGGTAGATCTCCCACTAAACAGGGTTTACCACAGGCCCGAGAAAAACCCCTTAGCTGCAAAGGTGTCCCCTTGAAGCCAAAACAACTCTGACACCAAATGTAGGTTTTAACCTCATACAAAAATTACCTGTAAACAAATTCTTAAAAGAAGAAAAAAAATAATGGCGAGAGCATAAAACATATAAGATATATACACAGATATTTTCCCCTGCATCCCAAAATCGAGACTACTAGATTGATTTTTCATTATATTCCTTTCGATGTTACAATAAATATATATACATTCCCAAGTATCCATAAACCTCAATCCATTAATATTGGACTAGAACATAACAATAGTTCCCTTGACTGGATCTACAAAATACCATGCAAAGAAAACCATCATGCCTAAAACCATGTGTGAAAACCATGCACAAAACCATAGGTAAGTTTGGCCACGTAATATAGGGTCCAAAAAAAAAAATTCCTGGGGTGTTGCACCAAACCCCGAGCAAGGAGGCTACCAATCCCTTGCAAAAACCATCGACAATAGGGGTTGTCACCGCCCTTGCTGCACCCAGTGCAACGTACAGGGGGGGCTACTGCCCCCCTTACTATGCCCGACACAATGTATAGGGGGGGATACCACCCCCCCTTATGTACTTGACGCAACATACAAGGGGGGCTACTACCTCGCCGCGCGTGTAGTAGCCGTGGAAAGAATATAACACACACCCAACATGCCTTCCCTGGGGACCTCAAGAGAGGTTTTCACCTAGGGTTATTTATGTTTATTATTTTTCTTTACTCCTGAGCTGCCTCAAAGAGGATTTCCACCCAAGATTTGGCCTCAGATGCCTCATAAAGGTTTTAATCAAGGCCTTTTATTATATTTTCTTTTTTCATAACAGTGCCTAGAAATTTTGTGAATTGGAAGCTATCACACTTCCAATCACATTAACCTCTCTACTTATGGTGCTGATGAATTCTTCCTTAGACAAAGGTTTTATGTAAATATTCAACCTATAGCCATTTAAAAGCAATGGAATCCCTTCTTCATCAATGGTCCTGATTTGAACAACTCCATTGTCATGACATTTCTCTATCAGGTATGGGCCTAACCATATTGTCATCAAATTTCCTTTGAAATCCTTGAACCTAGAGTGATATAGTAAATCCCAATCCCCTTCCTGAAAAACTTTGTCCTTGATAAGTCTATCATGCCAGACCTTCCTTTGCAATTGTGTAACTTCAATGTGTAGGAGGGCCTACATTTTGAACTCATCCAAACCATTTAACTGGAGCAACCTCCCCTCTATGATTTGGTGACATCTAAGTCCAATTGGGCTTCCATTATTAAGGTATTATACACAAAATTAATAGAGAGAAAAGATTCATTTCTGTAAACTAGATCATATGGAGTAAAACCAAGAGTTGTTTTCCAAGTTGTGTTATAGGCCTAAGTGGCCTCCACTAATCTGTCTACCCAAACCCTCTTGTTGATGCTCACAACCTTGGTGAGGATGTCCTATAATACCCTATTTGTAACCTCTACTTGTCCATTTCCAATGTTGGACCATGGTTGACAATGATTGACCATGGTTGACCATGATTGATTTTATACAACATGGTTGACCATGTTTGACCATGATTAACCATGGTTGAAAATGATTGATACCATAAACCCAAGGGAACAATACTAAAAAACCAAGGGACTATAAACCCAAGGGAATAATATTAAACCTAAGGGAACAATATTTAACACTAGGAATATGAACCCTTAAGATTAATAAACCTACATAATTGATATAATGACCCCAAGGGAATAATATTAAACCCTAGGAATATGAACCCATGGATTAATAAACCTAAGAGATTGATATTATAAACAAAAGGGAATAATATAAAACCCAATATTGTAAACCCAAGGTATATAATCCCTAAAATAAATACTATAAACCCCAAAATAAACATGGTTTACCATCATTGACCATGGTCAATTTTCATAGTAAGACAATTTTTGTCACAATGCGATGTAGGGCCATAATTGGTTTTCAAATCAAGACAACCTTTGTGAGAATGCAACAATCGACCATGGTTAACCATGGTTGATTTTCATATTCAAACAATCTTTGTCACAATGTGATGTTGGACCATGGTTGACCATGATTGAATTTATAAAAGATGGTTGACCATGGTTGACCATGGTCAGCCATAATTGACCATAGTTTACCATAGTTTACCATGATTGATATTATAAACCCAAGGGAATAATAAATCAAAGAAATTAATACTAAAAACCCAAGGGAATAATATTAAACCCAAGGCATACAAACCCTAAGATAAATATTATAAACCCTTAAATATATGTGGTTAACCATGATTGATTTTCATATTGAGACAATCTTTGTCACAATTGGATATTGGACCATGCCCAACCATAGTTGAAACTTTAGATTAATAAACCAAATGGATTGATATTGTAAACCGAAGGGAATAATAAACCCAAGGGACTATCAACTCAAGGGAATAATATTAAACCCAAGGGATTAATATTATAAACCCTATGTATATAAACCCTAAGCTAAATATTATAAACCCTAAAATAAACATGGTTGACCATGGTTGGCCATGGTTGATTTTCACATTGAGAAAATCCTTGTCACAATGTGACTTAGGACATTGGTTACCATGCTTGACCATGATTGGTTTTCATATCATGACAATATTTGTCACAATGTGATGTTGGACCATGGTAAACCATCGTTGATTTTCACATTGAGATAATCTTTGTTAAAATGTGATGTTGGACCATGGTTGACCATGAATGACCATGGTTGATCACCATTGATTTTATAAAGCATGGTTTACCATGCGTGAACATGAATGACTATGATTGACCATAGTTGACCATGGTTGAACATGATTTATCATGGTTTATAATGATAGTTATTATAAACCAAAGGGAATAATAAACCCAAGGGATTAACACTAAAAACCCAAGGGAATAATATTAAACCGAAGGGAATAATATAAACCCAAGGTATATAAACCCTAAGGTAAATATTAAACACTGCTAAAAAAACATGGTTGACCATGGTTGATTTTCGTATTGAGACATTGTCACAATGTGATGTTGTACCATGATTGACCATGGTTGAGCATGATTGATCTTCGACCTTGGTTTAGCATTATTGACCATGGTTGACGACGATTGATATTACAAACCTAAGCAAATAATAAATACAAGAAATTTATACTAAAAACCTAAGGGATTATTAACTGAAGGGAAAAATACTTTACCCAAGGGAACAATATTAAACCCAATCACATAATGTAAACCCAACGTATATAAACCCCAAGATAATTATTATATATCATCTAATAAATATGCATGTCCATGTTTGTCCATCACTGACTTTCATTTTGATACAATCTTTATGACAATGCGACATTGGACCATGCTTAACCATGGTTGAACCCTAACATTAACAAACCAAGGGGAATAAAAAACTAGGGGATAAATACTAAAACCCCAAGGAATTATGAACACAAAGAAACAATATTAACCCAAGGGATTAATATTATAAACCCAAGGTATATAAACCAAAAGATAAATATTGAAAACCTTATACACACATAGTTGATTATGGTTTTGACCATGGTTGATTTTCAAATTGAACAATCCTTCTGACAAATCAAGATTGGACTATAGTTATTAACCATGGTTGACCATACAAAACCACAAATATAAACCAAGTTGGCTATGAATAACCATTGTGATCAATGATGTTTTTCCACTAATATTTTCCATATTGGAACAATATTCATCAAAAAGCTACACTCAATCGTTTACCACCATGATTCACCATGGTTAACCAAGGTTGACTATCAACATGTATGACCATGATCAAGAATAGCTCACCATGGTCATTTTTCAACAATAGACATGAACCCATGACATCAACATTTTAAACCCGAAGGCTATAAAGAGAGATAAATATTGTAAACCACTAAATAAACATTAAGCCCTAACATTAATACTATAAAACTCAAGAATATTTTTATAAACCAAAGGAATCAATAGACTAAAGGGGTTGACACTAAAATCCCAATCAATTACAAAGAAAAGAGAATAACATTAAACTGGAGCATTGTTATTAAAGCATAGGAACACATTTAGAATAATTGAACAATTTGTATTGTTACACAACAAAATGTCTCAAGATGAAAGAAAAGAAAGCACATCTGAATTGTAAACATTGGAATCTAAGAAAAAAAAAGCTATACAAAATTTGAAGACCATTCATATGCAGTTTTTTACATAATAACACCAATTGCAAGTAATCGATTTTGATGACATTGAAACCAAATTGTGGAAGTTGTGGTGGCTTTGAGCCATGCACATAGAATATATCTTCAATATATCCAAGTGCACCATTATCCAATCCAGCTTCAACCCATAAATTACATGTAATCATTATAGACTCTCCATGAAACAGTAACACTTCATGTTCCAAGACATTATCATCACTATAAGCTATTTATATTCTTCTAGCACATTCCACAACACACCTTGCAATTGGAAAATTTAATGATTTTAGCATTTTCCATTTCTGCAAATTGATGAGATTATTCGTTGTAAACAAGTGAACTAAAAATTGAATAAACTCTTTTCCTTTGGATCTAAGTATCTATCGACACACATCGTAAGAAGATCCCAATCATCCAAAAACGGATCTTCATTTCTAATATTGGTTAAAATATTGTGAAAATATGCATGTCTCTGAACATCTCCTTGTTTCCTATAAATTTTATTTAAAGTCACAACAATGTTGAGGCTTTTCCACAACATTTTCCTTGTTGTTTTAAATGCATATAAGGGTTTATCCTTAACAAGATGTAGTTTTCCAAGGTCATTCACAAGAATCATGGACATGCCAACAAAAGGAGAAGTCGTTTTTTAGGAAAGTCTTCTCGCAAATGAGAATCTATCTATATGAATAACCTTGGACCTAGAAAGCTCATTTAATCAATTAAAATATATCGAATGTGCCTCAATTCTTCTTTCTTATATTTTATAGGAATTTTCAAAGCAAAGTGTATTGTTTTTCCATGTCTATTACAAGAAAATATACCAAATGAGGAAAGAAATAGCAATGGACTTATATCATCCATTGTTGAAGCAGAAAGAACATGAGAAATACAATCAATAAGATAAGGCTTGCCAATTCCAACGGTTCCTTGAATAATCATTTTCAAAGTATTATCATTTCCAATGTTAACAAAGTGCCAAAAAAATATTTCAAAAGAAACTCGTTGTTTCTTTGATGAAGATTAAGGAAACAATATTGTCTCCTCAACTGGGTTGCCATTAACAACACCCACAGATTGCACATATTTTATAAAATGGATAGTCTATTATGCAATATCATTTGACATCATCGTTTCATGCCTATATATATATATAATATATATTATATATATATATATATAGTATCTTGCAGTTCTACTAAGTCGCCCATGAAATTTATCATGCATTTTCTCGTGATCACCTTATTGTATCAACTCATCTCAAATATTTAGATATCATAGTTAAAATTATCAAACATTTCAATTAATCATAATTCGATTATCATCTTGTTTTCAATCATACTTAGGCTTCCCAACTATGAGGACGTTATAAAATAAACCATCTAGCGAATCATTTTAGGATTTAGTATTGTGAGTCTCTAACTCAAAGAATTATTGAGCCCTGTACATACACAAGGCACATAAATTTTCAAAAACAATCTAGATTCCTTTCCGATGCTTAGGGCCATTGCACTCCTTAATAGATTTTCATATTTTTGACTTTGGTCTTGTTCACTTTATAGTTGCTAACTTTTGATGTAACGCAACAACATTGTCTTGTTGTGCGTCCATATCTATTTGGTGTTGAGGAGTAACCCAAATATCATTACCACAATCCTTCCAAATATTATTTACTTTTATTTCCGAGACTTATTTTCTTACATCCTATCTATCACAACTTATCTCCATTTCACTATTTCTTGATCAAGTATCATATCTAGCCATTCTACTACAACTCTCAACCACTTGACTCTTATAATCCTCTATGTTGATGTATTGTGCCAATTTTTCTACTATGATTATCATTCTTTTTATGGATCCCTTTTCAAAAAGTTTCATTGCAAAAGCACATTAATTCCTTTATCAGCTTGGACTTTATTTTCGTCAATCATGAAATATGTACCACCTAGTATGATTGCATTGGACTTATTTATACCTAAGGTATAATATTCACATATAGATTTTTTTTAATCTTTTTAATGCCACCACTGTCAATACTTTCCATATCAATTGAAAGGATTCCAACCATTTTATCAATCAGCCACCATTGACTCATATTTGTACATATATTTGGAAATAATAAGCATGTCATATCCCCATTCAATTTAGACAAGAGTTATCCTTAAGTATGCCAAACCGACTTCCTTAGGTATATCCCTTATCATACATTTTGTTGTATATAATACAAGGTTCCTGATTCTTTTTATGGAGAACATACAATACATCCCACATGTTACATATTTTACGAAGTGGCTATAACTTCTGTCATTTTTCAACTTGCTTCCCATTCATGGATGAGATTCAAAATTTTATGTTATCATCAACGATTTTCTTCACATATTCTTTCAATGTTAGAGGAAATTTAGGCTAGCCTAAAAGTGGCCTCCTAAGGAAAAATATTAAAATAATAAAATAATCTAGTTATCAATTTTTGAAGGAAAATAAGTTTTTTTTTTTTTTTAATTGTATTTTTGGCTTATCTTCTTGTAGTTTACTCAAATTTCAATTGTAGACACTCATTAAATGCAAAATTAAATTCCACCTCCAACTGTAGAAATTCTGCAAATTCTCCACAAATCTTGCTCTAAGACCTCTGTAGAAAATATGATTGTAGGTTAACCCGATAATACAATACAAATAAAGTAGAATACTATAGCCTAATTATACTATCAATTTGCGGAAGCTTAAAGATCGAGTTGAACACATATAACCAGAAGAAGAAGAACCAATGCGAAATACACATGAAAATACTTTGGGGAAAGCCTCAGCTAAAAACCCCACTGTCTGTATTATCATACAAGGTGGAAATAAATAGATATTATACAAAGCCTAGCTCTCACAGCTAGCCAGCTCTTAGTAAAATCCTCATAGATGCTCACAGGAAATCCTAGCCTCTCACAAGCTTTCCTCTCTGCCCTCCAAGCTCCTATTTCCTTGTGTTGTTCCTAGTGGATGATTCTCACCTCACCAAGTGGAAGACTACTCTCACACACTGTCAGAACTGCACAATCCTCAAGGAAATTTTTCCTACTGCATTCATGAGTTTTCTTTATAAGAAAACACATATTACACTGTCCTTGACTTTAATCTCAACTGGGTCTTTCTCAGAATAGACATGCATGAGTTTCTGATGAGTGAATCTTCAGTTAACTGGAGTACACTAGTTGAGTGCATGTATGCATCAACTAACTGATAACTCTCTATTAGTTCCTCAAACTATTTGGAACTAATTTAACTGGACTTAATTCCGTAAATTGAGTTAACTAATTACAACTAAAATATAACTCACTCTTATCTCCCAAATTTTAGGGATAACTTGTGCATGACTTCAGAAAGACTTCTAACTTGAATTTCTCCAACTAATTAATTCAAGGTGAATTAATCAATTATTTCCAAGTAGCTGTTAAGACTAAATTCGATTTTAATTCACAATTTAATTTAAGGACAAATTAAATTAGAATATTCTTGTTGCCACATTTCAACACTCCCTCTCAACAAGAAAGGAATTATATTACAACAACATGATCCTCCCATCGTTATCAGCTTGCTTTACCTTGTAAAGCCAATGGGAACTCACAATTGACTTGTTCTCCAGTCTCAAAAGCACGTCCCAAACACTGTTATGAACTATGGAGTCACACTCCTCCACCATAGCATCAACCCAAATCGGTTGTTGCACTACTTCCTCAAAGGAAGATGGCTCAGTCTCAACACATTCCCCAACAAGGGACATGTATCCAGTGTACCTCTCTGGTGACCTCCTCAGTCTGCGCTAAGAATATGGTGCTCCCACATTCTCTCTCGCATCCTGCAACAATCTATCAACTTCTCTTGTGTGCTTATGTCCATCTCTAGAAGACTCTTCTTGAGTGGATGTCTCCACTCTTGGAACTTATCCATGCGGTTACTTTGCATCAGTCTGAGGCTCCTCCTCCTTAGGAACCAACAGTTCCTCCATAGCCTGTAGTTGGAGCTCCCTCTCAAGGGAAACTTGCATGGCCTTCTAGTCATCAAACTTGATATATCTGCAGATCATTGTCCTCTGACTAGTAGGCAAGTGCACCCAATAGTTGTGAGGTGTATCAGTGTACCCCATAAGTATCCCCAATTCTGTTATCTTCTCAAGCTTCTTCTATGCATCCTTTGTCACATGCAAATAAACTAATGAGACAAAGATCGTGAAGTGACCCACATTTGGTCTCTTACTGAAGAAAGCTTCCTCTGGTGTCTTCATCCCAAGTATGTGATGCGGGCTTCTATTCTGCAAATAGACCACTGCATTGCATGCCTCAGACCACAAATGAATTGGTAGGCCTTGGTCATGTAGCATTGCCCATGCGTCCCCTACAATAGTTCTATTCTTCCTCTCAGTCACCCCCTTTTGCTGTGGGTTATGAGGTACCATCAACTCCCGTTTATTTCCTTCCACTGCATAGAAATCCTTAAACTCTTGAGAGACATATTCTCCACTATTGTCGCTTCTCAAGGCCTTGATCTTCTTCCCTGACTCTTTCTCAACCAAAGCTTTGAACTCACAAAAATTTGAGAAGGTCTGGTCCTTCTTCAACATCAAATAAATCCAACATTTAAGAGAATAATCATCAATGGAAATAAAGTAATACCTTTGCTTCGTTGTGGATTCCATCAAGAATGGTCCACACACATCAATATGAACTCAATCTAAGATAGCCTCTGCTCGATTGTCTCGACCATGAAAGGAAGACTTGGTGTACTTTCCCAAGGTACAACCTTTTCATGTGTCAACTTGCTCAAGTTTACCTTTGGGAAGTCCTGTAGATATCTACTCCATTATCTTCAAAGCTCCATGATGCAAATGGCCCAACCACCTATGCCACAATTCACCAATGTCTTGGCTTTGCACCAATTTTGCTTTCGTACTCAATGCTACACAATCATCTACCTCTAGTTTATAAACATTCTTCACCCAAATCCCTATCCTCTTGGTCTAACCCATGGCTATGTGTCTTATGAACGCCTTTCCTTTACCGAAGACAACATCATAGCCTTTGGCCTCCAACATCGCGACCGATACCAAGTTCTTCTTCAGTCTAGTCACATATTTCACTTCTATCAAGGTGATAGGAGCTCCATGCTCCCTCTGAAAAGCAACTGTGCCCACTCCCGAAACATTATACTTTCCATCGTCAGCCATCTCTATGCGCATCTTGAGGTCTTTCTCCTCCAAGGTACTGAATAAACTTTTATCGCCAGTCATGTTGAATGAGGCTCCACTGTCAAGATACCAAACACAACCCATCATCAATGTCACCGTGCATGTGATGATGGTAAAGTCCATTTCGAACTGAGAGGCTAATGCCTCACCTTTCGATCCTTCCAAGGATCCCTTCTTGGACTTCTTCGATGGGAAATTAGTCGCATAATGTCCCATCTCATGACAATTAAAGCATCTCACTTTAGACTTGTCCCCCTTCTTCCCTCCATGAGAAGAATTGGATTTGGAATGGAAAGCCTTCCCCTTCCCTTTCCTTGCCTTACTTTCTAAGGCCAGATTTTCTTCATCATCATCCTTCGATGAAGAACCATCTCATGTGCTCCTCTTGATCTCTTCCTGCATGAGATCCAACCAGAGTCATTCCCAATCTGACAGTTTCTTCCTTCCACTCACAAAGTCCTGGTAGCTATTCCAGCTCTTTGGAATGCCAAGGAGAGCAAGGTTCACCATATCATCATCGTCAGTAGTTATTCCCACCCTTCCAAGCTCATCTCTACAATTGGTGAGCTTGTTCAGATATGTGGAAATAGTATCGCCCTTCTCCATCTTGATTCTTTGAAGCTTATCCTTGATCGCTAATTTCCTCTGGTCGCTACTATTTTGGTAGAGGTCCTTCAATGTCTTCCACATTGAAAATGGAGTATCCTTCCCATTGAGACTCAAGACAATATGGTCTCAAACTCACTCAAGGATATTCCGGCTCACCTTCGCCACACACTTCTTCCGCTCAGCCAACTCTTGTGCATTAGTTGAAGCTGGCTTTGGGATTTCTTAATTAATGAAATCATTCAAGCCGTTGTCTTCTAATACAGCCTCCATTCTATCTTTCCATGCTATGCAATTCAAGCTACCTTCCAAGGCATATTCGAGTCTCAAGCCATAGAACGTTATTGGTCAACCTTGAAGTATGCTAAAAATTTGATTTGCACCTGCAACCCCGAACTTCAAACTTCAAATTCTCTTCTCAGTATATTGTTCACACCTCCAATAAACTTGGCTCTGATACCATGTAGAAATTCTGCAAATTCTCTACAAATCAAGCTCTAAGACCTATGTAGAAAATCTAATTGTAGGTTAACCCGATAATGTAATATAACTAAAGAAAAATACTATAACCTACTTCTACTATCAATTTGTGGAAGCTTAAAGATCGATTGGAACACGTATAACCAGAAGAAGAAGAACCAATGCGCAATACACATGAAAATACTTTGGGGAAAGCCTCAGCTAAAAACCCCACTATCTATATTATCATACAAGGTGGAAATACATAGAGATTATACAAAGCCTCAGCTATCACAACTAGCTAGCTCTCAGTATAGTCCTCATAGATGTTCATAGGAAATCCTGGCCTCTCATAAGCCTTCCTCTCCGCCCTCCAAGCTCCTATTTCCTTACATTGTTCCTAGTGGATGATTCTCACCTCACCAAGTGGAACACTGCTCTCACACACTGTTAGAATTGCGCAATCCTCAAGGAAATTTTTCCTTCTGCATGCATGAGTTTTCTTTATAGGAAAACACATGAAACTAATAGTACACTATCCTTGACTTTAATCTCAACTGGGTCTTTCTTAGAATAGACATGCATGAGTTTCTGATGGGTGAATCTTCAGTTAACTGGAGTACACTAGTTGAGTGCATGCATGCATCAACTGACTGATAACTCTCTATTAGTTCCTTAAACTATTTGGAACTAATTTAACTGGACTTAGCTCAGTAAACTGAGTTAACTAATTACAACTCAAATATAACTCACTCTTATCTCCTAAATTTTAGGGATAACTGTTGCTTGATTTCATAAAGATTTCTAATTTGAATTTCTCCAACTAATTAATTCAAGATGAATAATCAATTATTTCCAAGTAGTTGTTAAGGCTAAACTTGATTTTAATTCACAATTTAATTTAAGGACAAATTAAATTGGAATATTCTTGTTTCCGCATTTCAACACCAACAAGTACCCATCATGCATACTTTTAAGAAGATCCACAATGATAAAAATTGAAGTTACATTAAAAAAACATGTTGAACACGTTTTTTAATGTATCTTCAATTTTTATTAATGTGGGCCTTCTCAAACGTATGCATAATGGGTACTCATTGGATGTGGAATTTAATTATGCATCCAATGAGTTTCTACACTTGAAATTTGAGTAAACGTATAAGGAGATAGACCAAGAATATAGTTAAAAAAAAAGTAGTTTTTCTTCTTTACCTTCTAAAATATTCACATGTACATCATATTAAATTTAAAGTATTTTAATTGGTTTACAAATTATGATATGGAAATTACATGAAAATTTCATGGGCACTTTTAGGCTAAAATTTCCCCTAATGCAAGGTCCTCGATCAATGTCGAGTACAGGTGCAATATATTTGATATTATAGTTAAATGTTGCTTACTTTGACGTTAGTAGTACTTTTAACTTCTTTTTATACTTGTCTCCTTTCTTGACCAAAATCCTTATAAATATCGTTATCACTCTTATAATCTATGTATCTAAATAAACCATACAAAAATTAACAAAATAATCTTGCAACCATTAACAGGTAATCATCCTAAAAATATTCCCAAACATCTCAGAATGATCTCACATGCAACACCCATATTCCTTTTGAAGCACATCCATTTGAAGCGTATCCATAGTGTAGGAAATATCACTTTACTTAGTTTATCTAGTATTCATCTTCTAATTTTTTGGTGAATTTGCTTCCTCATCGTTCCAAACTGTTGAAATTTTCTCATTATACAACAACATTGGAATACAGATTGCTTATTTATCATTTATTGTCAAATAAATCTTTCAACAACTATTTGTTCTCTTAGGAGTTCAATATGTCAACCTTTATAAATAAGGGAGGCCTCAACAATAAATTGATTAATACTTTGATAATTTGACTCATATATTGGAATTACTTCCATGCACTCCTCACAGAAATTTTCACTTCTCTTACCCTTAATTAAGCCACAATGTTGAACCCTTCAACTCTAATACCACATATATCCAACCCAAAAAAAAAAATATTTCACCTTGATGAAAAACGAAATTACTACAACCATTATTTACTGTCATTCGTAAATAATAATTACAATTTATTACCAACTTATCAATGTTGTTTGAATGGTTTATGTTATGCATAGGTGCTTATATCAGGAAGTGACATACCTACCAGTGTGCACTTAATAGATGTTGGCTACATTATTGGTTGTATATTGAGGGGCTTCATTAACATAGGCTTTATGGTTGTTTCCATTGTGCATTATTTCTTGTAATTATGTTACATATTTAAGATGCAGGCATACATAAACTTGTTGACCCTATATTACTTGTATCAAGTAACTTGTTCTGAGGATGAGTTCTAGACTCCTATAATGGTGTAAGCATCTCTTGATGGTGGTATGTGTCATTGGATCCTCCATTAATATGTTTATTTTTTATTTATTTTTAACAATGTGGTGAATCGATAACTGCCAGATCTAATCTAACGAAGACCAAGGATCAATTCTCGTAGCTGCCACTATAACACCAAGAGTATATCCAACAACCTGCAAGCCAGATATACTAATTTCTTATGATTTTGGCAAGAGTCGAGACTCACGCTAGGGGGGAGTTTACTCCTTGAGCCGCACACCATGTTAAGACAATATACTCAATGTGATTTGAAACCTGACTTGGTGAGTTTTACCCAAAGAAGCGAGCAGTCTCACCACACATCAGTGTATGATCCTCCACTAAAATGTTAAGGTATGATCTCACAGTGAGATTAGGTCGTGGTTGTTTTGAGGTAACTACCCCACACACCCCCAATGCCTCTCCTGCTCATTTGTTGACCCTTCGCGTGCTGGATGAGCTCTATTACCACCATTCAAACCCTAACCCAAAATTTACGGGGATGCTTTCGCTTTCTTAGAGAAGCAACAGGTAAACACTTCAACCTATGGTATGATGTTGCTTTGTACTCTACTCACCATTGTTGAACTAAATTATAATGGTATGTGGTTATAGGATTGGTGCAATATTCCTCGAGATGCAAAACGTTATCTTCCTTTTTGCGGGTTGGGGTTTGCTTTCATCCACTACTTGATGAATGTAAAACAATAAGTAAAATCTCTTGATCTCGTATCCTTTGGTTTATTTTTACTTTTTTGTAATCGTTTCTTTCTGGTTGAGCAATCTGTTTAATTAAAGCCTCAGATTTGCCTTGTCCACTAGGCTAGAAAGGGAAACTATACCTAGGAGTTTACAAGTAATTATTCTTATTTCCTATTGCATTATTCTCTGAATTTAATTTTGTCTTTCTTCTATAATAGATACTAACTACCCCTTTTTGTTTGGAATTGCCTCACCAGGTTTGGCATTATCACTTCTTTTTTCAGGCTTGCTGATCTTGCAACTCCAACTTATTTAAGGGCTTACATCCTCCATTACTGACCCCTTGCTACTGTTGCAACTTATTTAAGGGCTTACATGCTCCATTACTGAACCCTTGCTACTTACATTTTCTTCATGGCTATCGACTGATCAAAATGAGTATTGGTCCGATGGTTGACCACGACCATGGTGTTAATATTTAGTCGTGTGACCTATATTGTAACTTAAGGAAGAGTTTAGCTATCATGTGAATAAAATTCGTATTAAACACTTTAGGGTTTTATACCGAGGACTTAAATATTAAATTCCTCTCGCCTTCGACCGCTGGATCCTTTAAATGCCGCAACGGCTGACCAGCCGTCATAGCATTAAGTGCCCTCGTACATGCAGGCTATATAACAAAATAACGCACAGCCTTTTATTTTTAATTTATGTAGCCACTGAGGCTGTGTGTTTTTTGTTATAATAGCCTGCATTACCAGGGCATTTAATGCCCTAGTGGCAGGCTAGTTAGCCCTTCCTTTAATTGCAACTCATTTTAACATGAATAAACAGACATGTGATGCTTCTTATGTTTCGAAAAGGATTATAATTTTAAGTGTCAGATTATGGTTTAAGTTCCGCCCATTTGTTTATAGACTTTATTAATAAAAATATACGAATTTTTTTTAATAATTTAAAAATAAAATAAACATAATATTATTTTTTATTTTAATTATAAAATAAATTACGCGGATGCGGGGGTTTCAAGACCTAATTAATGAGGATTTAAGAGTCGCCGGCATCTGGACATGCAGCTGGCAAGCTCGCGCAAACTCCGACATTCTCAATCGAATGACGTCGGTTATTAAATGATACATGCAGATCTTCAACCACTGGAAATTGATTGCGCCTCTTGTTCTAGACTCTTAGCATGGTTATTTATTTGGAGTTGTCTATAATGTGATTTTTTGGAGATTCTGATGGCCAAAAAAATGAGGTTAAATTTTGATTTTTAGTAGTTAAAATAGTATGATGTTAAATTTTGATTTTTAGTAGTTAAAATAGTATGATGTTAAATATTGATTTTTAGGGAGTTGTCTATAATGGGACTTTTTGGAGATTTTGGTGACAGAATCCGGCAGAAGAAATTGAGGTTAAATCTTGATTTGTTGCAGTTAAAATGGTTTTTTAATTGCATATTTGGATCCATCACCCTGAAAAACCCCTCGGAGGCTTTGTTTGTGCATAAAATAGCGATCAAACTTGTGATTCCAATAATTGCTGCCGGATTTTGACGAAAAAATCACAAGAAAAGCTTTCAAAAAGTTACTAGACAACTGCGATTTTTAGCAGTTAAAATGGTTTTTTAACTGCATATTTGGATTCAGTGCCCTGAAAAACACCTTGGAGCCATTGATTGTGCAGAAACTAGCTATCAAAAATTGGGATTCCAATGAATTGCTACCGGATTTTGACCAGAAAAATCCGCCGGAAAAACTTTCAAAAAATCGCGTTATAGACTACTGCTATTTAATTATGGTTCTGTTCGTTGTTTATCCTGTCATCCCATCGGCCCTTCCTTCATATGCCAGTCTCTGTTCCTGCGTCCCTGCTCTTCCCTGATAGATTGGTTGCATTTCTGGCCCTCTTCATCTCCTTCTGGTGCGTCGTCATGGCTGCTCTCGCCGTGGAGGCAGCAGTGGTAACCGAGGGCGTTCTGAGTCTGCTCCCCAGAATATAATCCCTCTGGCCTCGGCTTCCCTCTCCTCTGACAATAGCAAGCCATTCCCCCACAACTCGTTCAGACCACCTGCTTCAAATTCCACAGTCGTCTCAACAGACCGATTCTCTCGGCCAGTATCACAGTAAATTTGGTGGAGGAAGAAGCTCGGCCTCATGTTTCTGCGCACACCTCTACTTCGCAAGCTCAGAATGATAGCGAACTCCAGGGTGAAGAGGTTGGAATTGTGCTCAATTCTGGTGTGTTGCAGGCTGAGGGGAATCTCCCTGAGGTCCTCAAGCCTCCAGAAGACAACACACTAGATGTCTCGGCCTCTGTCAACCGAGCGAACTCCTCTGATGGCACTCAGCGCTTGGCAACTCCAGGTGTTGAGGTCAATGTGAATGACTCGTGGATGTAGCAGGATGCTCAGGACCCCCAGATGGATGCCTAATGCCTCCGAGGCCTTATTCATTGTCGTGGTTTCTCTTCTGGCTCTTTTATCCATTGTGCTGTGTTATTTTGGCTTTTGTTAATATGTTTTATATCAAATATTGGGTCGGCAAGTTTATCAGATCTTCCGTCAATATGCTTCATAGCAAGTCCTTGCCTGGCAAGTCTATCTAGTCCTTGGTCTTTCAGTTTTGTATATGGTTATCCAGGTAGCACAGAAAGTATAGCGTTAACTATATTTTGTCCTGTAATGCAGTTTGCCATTATGGCCAGTTTCTCTGAGTGTATGGCTTCTGGGTCTTTTGTATCTGGTTATCTCAGCTCTGGAATAGACTGTCAGTTCCGTTGGACAGCTTCGGTTTCCTCTGAGGTCTGGACCTCCTTGTAACTTTATTTTCCTTTA
>APFE030748303.1:65203-75665 GCA_000404065.3 Pinus taeda | reverse complement strand
AAAGGCAGCAACTTTTTCTTTCCTTCAAAGATCTGACATTTATGACATGACATCACAAACTTTTTTGCATCAGAAAATAGGGAGGGCCAATAAAATCCAACCCTTAGGATTTTATCAGCTGTTGATTTCCAATATAGGTGCCCTCCACAATCCCCTGCATGAAATTCTCTAAGGACTTTATCAGTTTCATCCAAGGTTAACAAATTAAGCAAAATACCTTCATGATTTTTCCAAAATACATTATCTATGATACAAAATTTTGAAGCTTTCATTTTCAAAAATCTCTTTTTGGTTTTGGAAAACCCTGGAGGAGCTTGCAGGTTTAACAATACAAAACATATGTCAGTATACCAAGGTGATTGTAAGAAGGCCTGATTGATATGTGGAGTCGCCATCTCCTGTTCGTTATCCAGTTCATTGATGTCAAGGGCTTGGAAATTGGTTTCAGTCATTAGTTTAGCTAGCCCTTGTCCTTTTATAAGTTTTGTTGGTTTAATCTCTATGTCATATTCCAAAATGTTGGCTATCCATTTTCCCCTTTTACCTTCAATTCCCTCTTGAGTTAAAATGTCTTTGACCACTGCATTGGGAACATATGCAATTATGTGAGAGTACAAGATATAGATTCTAAAATCCTTCATGGCCTTTACGAGGGCGTATGCTTGCTTTTCCATGATCTGGTATTTAAGTGGGGCATCTCTAAGGGCCCTGCTGAAAAAGGCAATGGGTTTCTCACATCTTGAGTCATATTTTTGTAATAAGACAGCATCAATTGTATGTTCAGATGCAAAGGAAAAAACTATAAAATCTCTGTCAAATCTAGGACTTGTGAGAACGAGTGTTCTTGTTAAAGCTACCTTGATTTCCTCAAAGGCCTGTTTGGCTTCTAGTGTCCATTTGACTTTGGCATCTTTCTTGAGCATGTTACTCAACAATCTTATTATTTTGGCCAAGTTAGGAATAAATATTCTTAGGAAATTGATCTTTCCTAGAAAAGCTTGTAATTCTTTAATGTTCCTTGGATGAGGGACTTGAAGGATAGCTTGAATCCTATCAGGGTCAATTCTTATACCATCTTTTGAAATTATATGACCTAGGAGTTTGCCTTCTTCTAGGCCAAATAGTGATTTCTTTGGGTTCAAAGATATGCCATATTTTCTGAAAATTAAGAACACCTGTCTGAGATATTCTAAATGTTCTTGGTCTGATTTTGAGAAAGTTGTGAGATCATCAAGGTATATCACTAAGAAGTCATGGATTTATTTAGCAAAGGCTATGTCCATTGCCCTCTAAAATGTGTCTTCTACATTCTTGAGTCCAAAAGGCATTTTGACATATTTAAAGGTTCCCCAAGGTGTAGTAAAAGTTGTTTTATCTTGATCATCTGGGTGAACTAGAATCTGATTGAATCCTGAGAAACCATCCAATAGTGAGATCCTTGAAGCTCCCACTACCCTCTGTAAGATGTGATCCATTTTCGGTAAGGGGTAGTGGTCTCTAAGAGAGACTTTGTTCAAATTTCTCAAGTCAACACAAAGTCTTATCTCCCCGGTTTTCTTTCTTGTGGGTACAAGGTTTGAAATCCATTCAAAAAATCTTATAGGTGCAATAATTCCAGCTTCGTACATTCATTTTACTTCCCTTTCAATTAGGGGAAGAAGGACTGGGTTCACTCTCCTCAACTTTTGTTTGAAAGGTTTCTGGTTTTCTTTCTAGGGTATAGTATGTTGGATGACTGAAGTATCATAGGATTTGAGGTCTTCATAACTCCAGGAAAACACATCTTGAAACTCTTTAAATAGTTCAATGTATTATGATTTCTTGTCAGGAGGTAAGGTTCTGGAAAGCTTTATCATTTTGGGATTTTCAGTGGTCCCAATATTACACTCCTCAATTTGTGCGTTTATGGGTTGCATCTTTGGCTTCTTAGGGATGTCATTTGAGTCAAAAATGTCTTCTAAAGGAGTTAAGCCTGTGGGCAGGAAATTATCCTTTAGTTCAATTACTTCAGATTCTTCTTCAATGATTTCATCAAAGTCTGCTTGTTTTAGCTTCTGCAAATTGGCACAGTCAAAGGTTGTTGGATGTAACATCACATTTTTTGTTTCAGTTGATATATTAGTTTTCACTTTATCAGTTTGTTGTTTATCATCCCTAGTTCTTGTGTCTATGTTTATGCTTGAGAATTCTTCTTCCATGGTTAGAAAATTATTTATCTGTGTATCATTCTCAAATACTTGCCAATTCTCTACATTATCTGGGACAACAGGCCTATGTTTAATCTCAATAGTGAACTGGTGGTTAGGCCCAAAAGGAAGTTTACAGGTGCTTGTAAAAGTTGCCAAACTATGTGCATGTAAGTTATGGCTTCTAGGTATTTTGGTAAGCTGAAATTCCAAGAAGCTACTGAGTAACTCAGTTGCTGCTGCTCTATAAGACCTTAGCCTGAGATCATTTGTAACAAAATTTCCCTTCATCTGATGTATAATTAAATTGGAATCACATAAAATGGAAACTTTGGTTATCCCAAGACTCCTAATCAGTTTGAGACCTAGCAAAAGGGCTTCATATTCGACCATGTTGTTTGTACATCTAAAAAATTAAGCCTATATGCACGACCTTGAGCATGGTCAGTTTGTGCATTGTGTATCCAAACCCCTGCCCCTGCTCCTAGTTTGTTCACTGACCCATCAAATTCTAAATACCACAAGATTTCCTGATCAATGCTTCTTTCAATAGGTTTACAAGTTTGTTTAGTTGGCAGGTCTGGTTTTTGTAATTCATGTGATATATTAGTTGGCTTTGTTGTCTTAATCATATCAATGATCCTTTGATCTTGGGCACTGGACTGCTCATTTATGTTCCTTGTTTCAGTTGTTTTTAGGAGCTTGACCTCAGTTTTAGGACACATATCATCATTGTATAATATAAATGAGTCCATGTCCAAATGAATAGAGTAGATTGGAAATTTTTGGGGCTTATCTTAAGTGTTGACCACATATTTCATCAATGTTTCTTAGTATAATCTCTTTGGCTAGCCAAAGACTGAAATTGTGGCATATGCCATGTCTAGCTGCAAAGACCCCTGGAGTTTGGCACCCCATGATCTGGATAAAAGCATACCGTACTTGGGTGGAATGTCAGCTACTACCACATCCATCAAAATCGTTTTAGCTGGGTATTGGACCAAGGATACACAAAGATCCTTGATAAGGCCTAGACATCTTACCTGGCTAGAATCAAATGAAAACAAGTCTTTATAAGGCCTTGTGATGTCTAGATCAAGTTTTTCCATTACTGACTTGGGCATTAGATTATGGGAGGCACCTGAGTCAAACATGGCATTGTGTAATACTTTGTCATGAATGTTTAGGCTTACATAAAATGGAGGGATACCTCCATCCACTGATTTGCCATTGACTTCTGAGCCAAAAATCAGTTCTGGCTGATCATCCAAAACATTAACTGCATCCCTATTCTCTGGTACTTGCAATGACCTATTGATTTGTTGTCTAAAGACCTCATGTTTGGCCAGTTCAGAAAGAGGAATGGCTATTTTAAGCTTACCAATTTCCGTTTCTAAATTGAAAGGCTTCTCCATCTGAACCTTTATATTTTGAGCAGGAAATTTTTCTTTTTCTGCTGAGTTTTGGGTGACCTTCTCTTGAGCAAGTACACTATTATGAGGTATGTCTGAGTTGTGCTCCTTTTCTGGAGGTTTGTGCAAGAGTTCTGTTGAAAGAAACGGTGTAGATGAGGAATTTACTGGAGGCTGTACATCAGATACATCTTCCACTGTGACTTCCCTTTGGAGTTTTTTACCTGAGGAGTCCGTTAAAACAGTTTTATCATTGGGTTTCTTGGGTAGTTTGGCATGTGTCGGTTTGGTAAGTTCAGGCACATATATGGTTCTGCTTCTTAATTTATATTGTTTGTGTACCTCATAGATTGCTGTATCATACCCTTCTCTGAAATCAAATGACTCACCAGATTTTGTTTGAAATTGTTTACATTCTTGGGATTGTTGATCATCTTGTGTTAAGAATACTTGTTGCTCACTGTCCAAACCCATCAGATTGATGTGGGGATCTTCTATTTGTTCATTAGAGGTTGGGACCTCTGCATAGTTCTCTTGAAATGGAGGTCTGATATTTTGATCAGGACCAATCCTCCCAGCATTTGGGTTTTGATTTTTTCTAAAATTACGATTCCTAGTAGTGTTGCTTGTTTGTCCTTCCCAAAAGGATTTTCTCTCAATGGTCTCAACTCTATCTCCTAACCTGTCCATACCTTTGATGATTACATCTAGCTTTTTCTCAAAAGCTGAAGGTTCCTCTTTAAATGTTTTTCTTCTCTCGTTTTTAGATCTGTTTCTCTTAGCAATCAAGTTTGCCTCCACACTGACAGCTATATTCAGCATGTCTTCCAGACTAGGGGGTGCTCTTTCTCTTAATTGATATGCCATATCTGAATCAAAACCATCGGGGAATTTTATCAGGGCCAAGTCGGGTGGGGGCCTCAGGTTTTGAGGAATAGCGTTGTATACATTGTTGAATCTAGCACAATAGTCTTGAATTGTTTCTTGTGGACCCCGTTTTAGATTATCATACTCAGTTAGGATGTGTAAAGGGTCTTTCTTCTTTTCCCATCTATTTAATAAGCTCAGGTATAAGGCATCAGGATTGAGTATAGAATGTGCAGCTAATGACCTAAACCAGGTCCTTACATCCCCAGTTAAGCTTTGGACAAAAATTTTCATCCTTACATCCTCATCATCAATTTCATAGTTCTTAAAATAGTCCTGCATTTTCTTGGTGTGTTATTGGGCTGTATAAGAACCAGTACCATCAAAGTAAGTGATCTTGCTTTGATAATCTTGGGGCATAGCCCCTGGATTGGCAGGCAACTGTAAAGGGGCATATCTATTAGCCATATTTGCAAAGATAACTGGGATAGCAAGAAGGAGTGGAACAGCTTGAACAACAAGGATAACAGGAGTAGGATGTAAAGTGTATGGAGGAGTGGGGAAGTTACTTTGGGAGGTGGAGGAAGAACTAGGAGAAGTAGGAGTAATGTGAGGATGAACTGAGACTTTAGCAGGGGTAGGAATATAACTTTGCTGAACAGCTTCAGGGCTTGAGTCAGAAAACTCCTCCTGTTGCTCTTGCTTTTTAAAGACCTTTGGGATTAAATTGGGATTTTCAAAAATGGCTGGAGGATCTGGGTCAGGGTTTGACCTCATGTAACGAGTTTTCTTCTTTGGAGCCAGCTTTTGAGTTTATTTTCTTAGTGTTTTATAAGAGGCTTGACAATCACAAATTTTAAGCAGTATTTCCCAAGAGATTTGTTTAAAAAACAGGAAGCATGATTCCTTTCTAAGTTGTAAATTGAGGCTCAGGAGGTCCCCAGTGGAGTCGCCAATGACGTTATCACTCAGGTTGTTCCCTGCTTCCTATAGGTAATACGACCGAGTTAACCACTAACCAGTCTTTTAGTTATAGGTCCTAGCCTACCTGCAACCAGAGAGGGCTCTCTCTTTATAGTTTAGCATTGTTGGGGGTGATTTTAGGCTAGTTATGGTGCACTGATTTTGTTTTAGATTTGGTTGGGTGGTGAATTCAAACAGAGCTGGTGTACAAGTTACTGATTGCAGAACAGTCTGAACCATTGGGCAATGGAGTTTATGATGGTGCACTGCTGAAGTATTTCTTTGAGGGAAGGGTATTGCTACAAAGCTAGATAGGCATTTGTGGAAAAATTATTCAAATTTGGGTTATGAAAGCATGAGATCAGTGAGTGAAAGGCAGTCAAGAATCTTTCACTATGCTAATTAGGGGAGAAAGTGGGAGTATTGTTTAAGAGCAATTAAGAATTCCTAAATAGTATTCATAGTGAGAGAATTAGTTTAAATATGAGCAATTAAGAATTCATATCCATGGCTAATTCTGAAGAAAACATATTTAGAAACAGAGATTGAGCAGAGGGTGTATTTAAACAAATCCTAAGCTATTCTTTTTCCCTGTTGCTATGATCATGAAACATATGTGAAATTTATGCATACACAGAAACACAAAACATAGTTCAGAGTAACTTATTGTTCCATTAAGTGACACAGGAATTCTGCAGCGTAACACAGTCCTTCATTTCCACCTTCAGACAGTTCAGAGACCAGGAACTTCACCAGCAATTTATATTAGCAAAAAGTCTGAGATCTACAATGCAGATCTTCAGAGAGAGATTCACCAAAACCGACCCCCAATACGTTCTATGGGGGGATATATATACAAAAATAGGAGATAAAATATCTAGATGATGGGTCATTATGTAATAAATTACATCACCAACTCTATCAAAGAAGTAAATGAAAGAAATAACAGCAGCAATTAAAATTGGCATGGCAGCTGTCTTTTGTCAGACAAGTTTTTGACTTTTTTGGATCAACAAAGTTGGCTATAGCTGCGTCTTTAATCTGTGTTTGCTGAGCACATTGTCTTAGTGCTTTGCTGAGTCACTACCTTGATGCTTTCTGTAGTACCTGTGTGTTTGATTCTTTGCTGACCTGTACTGTGACTGAGATCTGAAACTAACAAAAGGAAGAGTAGACCAAAATTACCTGGGCAATACTTCCAGCATTACTTGCCACCAATCAGCTGGAGGTACCTAATGTCTCCTTATCTTTATGAGTGTTTCATCTGCTTCAATATATCTATAGAAATTTGGAGGCACTTCAAATAGATGATTAATCTCATGCTCAATAAAAAATAGATTCTCCAATTTATCATATAGAGATTGCCCATAGGGAGGTCCTGCTTCTTCTGTGGAGCTGGTAGATGTTGTAATCTGATTTTCAACATAATTGTTGATTCTAGTGGTGTATTGCTCACAGGACAATAGTTTTCCAGCACCAGTCACTAGGCTGGGTAATCCTCTAGTTTGCAATGCTGTTATTTTTGTCCTGAAGTCATTTACTTTTGCCTGCATCTCCTGAAATTTCCTTTCTAGAGTCTGTGTGAAATTTCTCAAGGTCAGCACTTTCTTTGCTGTCAGGATAATGTCTGTTCGACTGTGTATGCCCAGTGCTGCCAATTCTTCCTTGGTGTGAGTGTTAAGGAAATGAATCATCTTGTTAGCCTGCTCAGGCATAATCCCCAATGCTGCTCTGGCCTTCTGAATTTCAAATTGAGCCATGCCTATTAATTCAATTTGCTCATGTATAGCCTGTATTGATCACCATTGGTCATTGATTGATTGGCCAATTTTGGCCCACAAAATCTTTTTGATCTCAGCCAGAGTTTTGTCTAGAGATAGTTCTTTTTCTAAGCCCTTCACTCTGGTCTCTAGGGCTTTTATTTCCCTTTGCTTCTCGGCCACTTTCATTTTGGACTTGTCATAACTGGCCTCTAGTTTGGCCAACCTTTCTTTGGCCTCTTTTACCTCTGTCACTTGGATTTCAAGCTCCTTGACAACTTTCATTAGGTCCTCCATACTCATACTGGATTTTGGTGCTGTTGTTGTTGCTGCTGTAGCATTTGTAGTTGATGTAGCTGTTGTAGGTGCTGGAATGGTAGGAGGGACTGCTACTGTTTGTGTATGAGGAGTAGGGTCAAGAGTTGTAGATGTTTGAGGTGGTTGGGAGGTTGACTCCCCTTTTTTATCTTGCAAGGCTTTCTCCAATTCTGCCTCCATCTGTAGTATTCTTTGATTCATCTTTAGAAGCAGATCCATGGTCTCATCAACCTGTTTTTCTTGTACAAGTTCTGCAGTTTGAGGGTGAATGGTTGCAGGCAGCTTTGCCTGCTTTCTGAGTGCAGCAATATCATCCTCCTTCTTCTTCATAAGAGCCTTGATACCCTTTGGATCCTTAGGATCATGTCCGAGATCAACAATAATGTCCTCCAACGTTTTTATTCGATTATCCTTGGCAGTAGAGGACATCCTTTCCAGATCTAGTTAAGTATTTGTATTTTTCAATGATTCTTTTAACTGATGGGCCAGCATGGCCTTGTCTGCAAGTGTGGCATAGTCCATTTCTGTTGTTTTCTTATGCAGTTCAATTTGATCCATGGGATGTATGTCCTTGGAGAGGACTTCCATGTTTGTCTTTATGTAGTCTGCAGATGATTTGGGGTGTGGAACTTTAGGTTTGAAATGAGTAAAAATCATCTTGTCCTCCTTCATATCATAAGCTGCCATCAATCTTTGTTGCTTGGAGGGTGTTGTTTTCAAGAGTTGATCATAAAGTTGTATTCTTAATAGTTCATTTTGTGCCTTGATTTTCATAAAAGTTCCTTTGATACCAGCTGGCTGCTTGCCCTGCTGCCTGGAAGAAGGCACCTCTGTACTATGCTGCATACCCTGTTCTTGCTGGAATGAGCTGGTAGCAGTCTGCTGGCTGGACTCTTTGTTATATACCTAGGGGGGTAATATGGGGTACCGAGGGAGGTACCCAAGGTAATAATGTAATAATGGGTTGGGCCATAGTAATAAATAAGGTGGTTAACCCATGTCATATAAGGGACCACCCCACTGATTTTTAGATCAGCGATATCTCCTTCATCCGGACTCCGATTCGACCGATTTTTTTTTTGAAATCGGCTATTTTTTCACAAGGAATACAGATCGACAATCAGAGTTTTCAGATCTTGAACCAAAATGTACATATCTGATCTGCAAACTCGCCGCCCTTGAAATCCTGCAAAAAGTAAAAAAAAAAAATTCCACTTTTGTGCCCAAGAAAGTGCTCTGATACCACTTGTTGTATATCTAACCCAAGAATATATGAAAATATAAGTAAACCCAAGAAATAAGATAGAAATGATGCTTTATTGATCAAACCCTTATGGTAGGGCAACACCATACATTCACTCCTTAAGGAAGGAGAACACTCCACAAGCCATATGCCTGTTCATACAAGAATATTTCTAAGAATCATGAACAAATTTCTGCTAATTCCAACTACCATAGATTAGAAGATAGATTTATAAAGCAATGTGTGGAGGAGAAATCTGCAGATCTAATGTGTGTGTTTGATGACATTACTTTTTTTTATGATTTGCCCAAATATTATCAGTATGATGATAATTATGTTATTCAAATCCAAACTAACTTTACATAACAATCAAAGACTAGTTTTGGGAAGAAGGAAATACGGTTTCACCAACTTGAGAATAATGATCAGCTTGTTCATTTTAGCTATGAAAGTGAGGAAGAAAATGTAGAAATTTTGGAATAAGTGAAGCTTCTTTGCCTCTTTATTTTGAATCATTTCATTTTTTAAAGGGAATGTGGTATAAAATCTCTAAAGAGAAGGGTAAGCAGCTTGTAGAAACTTATGAAGTTCCATTTAAACCTATATGTAATAAGTTGCATCAATCCTTCCAAGTTTTTCATGATCCCATAACTGATGAGTTTGATAATGACTGCAATCATAATTTTTCTCCATCAACAGACTATGAGAGTCAAAATCAAGATGATAATGGTTTCACCAGCCAGACATTTCAATCAATAGAAATATCATCACAAAGTGCAGTTGAAAACAGGCAGGGTGATAAAGATAAAAGTGATATTTCAATTTCATGGCATGCAGGACATACACAACAGATGTACAATTGTTTGAATCAGTTCAAGAATAGTGTATATATGTTACAAGATCCTTTTTTACAATTTCTAGATCCAACAAAGGAGATCAGGAATTTCCTTATCTTCTCGAAGGTTAACAAAGCTATATTTGATTGCAAGATCTCAATTTCAAACACCAACAACCACAAGCAACAAAGGTCACCAATTTATATGATGCTTGAGTGGTTGCATTGGTTGTTTCATTTTACCTAACCAGCAGTCAGAAAGTTGATTAGAGTAAGTAGGTAGGATTTCAGTTTGATTTAAATAAGATTTTAGTAGATTATGAAATAAATTTTAGTAGATTATGAAATAAGTCCTTAAATATTTGAATCCAATCAAAAGACCCTAATATCTTGATGAGTTACTAATTTGGTTTGAAGGTTGCAACACCTTTTAGTTTCAGGTCAGATCTCAAGTTGTGCAAGAAAAGGTTAAAAATATTTTTGATAAAAAGACCAAGACTATAGATTCCTGCCTAAGTTACAAGGTTCTCAAGTGGGATTCAAGAAGGAAGAATAAAGGTTTGGTGTTGATTGGATGGTGACTTCTTAGAATTGAAGCCCGAAGTGAAGGCCCTAAGTTCCAAAAGTTTCACTATCATATGTAAAATAAAGATACCAGAAGAAGGAAGATTTCATACTTCCAGTTTGAAGACATTTTCAGGCATCTGACCTGCTGTTCTTGACTTTCCATAAGGAAAAGCCATCCCCAAGTGGAGCCAGTGTTAGCCTCCTATACCAATAGGTTTCATTTTTCATGATTTTCTTGATTGAACTATGGAATATGTTCAAACCTTCTTTCTTGAGCAAAGGTGTTCCATATTCTTGAAAAACCAAAAAAT
>APFE030748303.1:37107-65183 GCA_000404065.3 Pinus taeda | reverse complement strand
AGCCATATGCCTGTTCATACAAGAATACTTCTCTTCATATCCTCTCCATGTGGAGTCTCTAGCCTTTATATAGGCCTCATACATACAATACCATACATCATTACCATGGTTTCCTCATACCATCAACTAATACTGTGGGCCCCTTACATTATTATTAACTACTTGTGGTCCCTTATATGACATGCGTTAACCACCTTATTTATTACTATGGCCCAACCCATTATTACATTATTACCTTGGGTACCTCCCTCAGTACCCCATATTACCCCCCCTAGGTATATAACACTCTCTCTCTCTGTTCTAGCTTTCTACCATTTCTTCACCGATTTCTTCTTCAGCCTGAGGATCAATTCTTAGCCTCTTGGCTTCTGGTTGCTGTGTTGACCCACTTGGAGGTGTGGGCTCCTCTCTATCCCGTTTCTTACCTCTCTCCTCATTAAGAGGAGTTTGCAAGACTAGAATTTGTGATGTTTCAGTTTGTTGTAGAGGGGCTTGCCCTTGACTCTGATCTTTGGAAGTGGTGGGTTGTTCTGTCTCTGTCTCCTGCTGTGCATCCATCACTTCCTTTCCCTTTGCTGTAGTTGTTGTTGTTGTAGATACTTGCTGGGCAGTTTGTGCAGCTGCAGCCATGGAGGTGCCTTCCCTGACTTGGAGTGGCAACTTGAATGTCACCTGGTGAAAAGAATCCAAGTCAAGAGTTTTTTCTAAATCTTTGACATTTTGTTCCATTATCTCTTCCTGAGTAAATTCTTAAACTAATGTGCCTGGCACCCACTCATCTTTGTTGGCATATTGCTTGATTTGTGGAATTGGACAATGCTTATAGGCTAACAGCCTATATTTCACTCTTCTAGCACTGATAAAGCCATTAGGGTCATAAGGGACCCACCAGAAACTCATTTTCAGTTTGAGCTGTTGCCCCAGTATTTGATCAGCCTCTTGCCAACCATCTTTCTTGTTCATGATAAAGGGGCCTAGATGGTCTTTGAATTTCAGGTTAGCTTTCTTCTTGGCACTATGAAAATGAGTAAGATCTGAATTAATGACCTACCTATAGTATTCTATGGCAAACAATCTCATGGGTACATATCTTCGGAGCCTGTAGGGACAGAGCTCACAACCATAGATCCTAATGACAGTGTGATTTTGGTATAGATACCAATCACCTATTTTATAATTCTTGGACAACTGCAATATTTTCTACATGTCATATGACAACCTAGGAGGAGGAGTTCTTTTCAAGAGACATGAGACTGGATAAACAAATTGGTCAATGAACTCACAGTAAGAATATGGAGAATTCTGAACTTGATGAAAAACTAAAGACCAAAAGATAATAGACCTCCTTTCACCCTGTGAATATAGCTTTTTGATGGGGCATTGGAAACAATCTGACTGATAGTACATGAACAGTTGATAGATATATGATGATTATTTTAATAGTGCCTCCCTGTCCAACTTTAGTAGTTGGTCATGTATTTTATTGGCAATGAACTTGGCATAGTTATATTTGACAGTAGGGGTTTTCTAAGGCTATATGCAGACAAAAGGACCAACACTGTTTCATCAATATGCTCACTTGTTGAGAAACCCAACACAGAGGATATCATGTCCAAAAACAGCTTGCCTACCTCATTGAAATTTACATACAGGAAGGGAGGTGGCCCTGTAGGTTGGCGGTCTGCTCTCATGAAGGTCTTGGCAATTCTGGCAATCTCAGTGCTGGAGAGTTTGGGACTTCATCCAGCAGGTATTTGATGGAAAAAAGGATGAATAGTTGGGTCTATTTGAAATTGAGCATCTGATGAATGGAATCAGGAGTTATATGAAAGCGTATGCTCCCAGATGGAGACTTGATAGCTCTGAGGCTTGGGTCATAATTTTCAGCACAGAGGTGAATTATTTCAGGAAAAATATTTACAAAAGGCAAGAAATAGATGGGCAAATTTGACTCCCAGATGCCATACATGTCACTGTTGTTTAAGTAGCTATTCCTCAGCTGGCAGAAGGTTTGTAAGTGGTTTCTGTCCCCAACCAAATCCTGAATGAGGTAATCACTGTCCACTAAAGGTAGTGCCTCAAGTTCCTTGTTAGGTGCATTGATAGGAGCAACATTTAGAGTAGCTGGGGCAGCCATATTGAAATCTTTTCTATGTTGATACTTGGGGCTAGGATTCAGTACAATTATTGCAGACTGCAAAGTGAATTTGTATTTGGCAGTGGCTTTAGTTGTTTGCAATGTGTGTCAAAGGAGAGATTACAGAGTTTCAACAGACTTTATCTCTGGTTGACAAACTTTTGGGGCAACTGTAGGGAAAAATAAAGTTGTCCTTGAGCTGAGCAGGTGGAATTTTGCAGAGAGAAGTCTGGTGAGAGTGGATAATGAACAACTGTGAGGACCTGTGTTGGCAGCACGGGCTCTTAAAATCAAATTTTCAAGTGAATTTCGCGGACCGACGTGGGTTTACTGAGCTTTGTGGGCAGAAGGTGTTAATTAGAAAGTTCAGACAACAAGTAGGTGCATAATTGGCTTAGTGTGGGTGATAGCAGACTTTTATGCCGGTAAAAAATGGACCAAATGGTGAAAAAAGGGGTAAAAAGGTTGACTGTGGGCAAATACCTGGTTTTCACGACGCCGAGGGTGTTGAGCTGGAACAATGGTGAGTAATTGAGTTGAATTTGCATGTGGCAGCAGCTCGGTCGATCAAAATCTAGGTTGGGCGGCAAATCGACGTGAACGGCATGCACAGCGCTCCCAAAACAAGCAGTGAAAATGATATAAAATGGTCCTTTTTGCGTTGTTTTATGTAAATTGGGACTTTTTGGCACTTTTGGCGCTTTTTAGCGATGACATCAACATGACATCATCGGCGGGTCCCGGGTACGGCAGGATGATATGGACCTCTGACATGGGGGGTGAGGTGGCACAAGACATGGCGACATGACGTGGACGTGGGCGGATTAGGTGGCAATGTCACGGAGGCAGTGCGCGAATGCAGGTGGCGACGTCAGAGATGACATGGTGCTGATGTCGGGGCGGAGGGTGGTATCCGGTTTTCTCCCAGCAGCACCTTTCAGCATGAGCGGTATCGGAGGAGGGGCCTCCGAACACCCCGGGAAGGCAACGTGTGGCGGGGGTACAGCGGTAAAACTGCCAATCCCCCGGACGCTAAACATCCGCCGGCTTGTGGGTGAAAATGACCGCCCACCCTTGGATCTGGGGGGCCGATGATCGGATGACTGGCGGGGGTTACGGGGTGGCGGAAGGTTAACTATGGAGCCCGCCAATTAAAAAACATTAAAAATAATGGCGGGGGTGGGTTTAAACTTTGGTTTGGCGAGGTTATAATGTGCGCCCATTTTATATTTGTTTATTTCAAACATTACAAATGAATACATTAGCGCGGGAGGGATAAAAACAGGGTTTGTGAGCGGGGGGCAATATGGTAATTGATTTTACCCAAGGTTTTAATCAAAACCCATAGTCTTTAGGGTGGGGGAGGGTTAATATTAGTTCCAGATGAACTAAATATTTCCCAAGGCTAACTTATATAGCTATATTGCTATGGGGTGGGGTATTAAATAGATTTTTTGGATTGCATTAGCTATTGTAGAATTAGGGAAGGGAAGCAATGTTAAGGAGCTAAATAATAAAATTAGTTGTTAATATAACTTTGTGAGGTGAAAATGCAGGGGAAAATGCTAAGCCCATGAAATGAAACTTAGTGACATTAGAGAAATGGAATTCAGAATAGTGATTTTTACACAAGAAATGTGGCTTCTTTTCCTTTAGTCAGCTGAGAATTTGACTTGGAATTGGTACTGGAATGAAGTGAAATAAGACTGTTGGGCAGATCCCAAGGTCTTTGGGGAGTGTTAGTAAATGATCTTTGGGGGAAAAGGGAAATTAGTCATGCTTCCATTGTTATGCCATCAGACCTCTGCCATGGTGCCAATACCCTGAATGGGATGAGTTCTTCTTTGATAAGCCAAATGGTAATGGCATTTTACTTCTACAACCTCACACTACCTACCCAGCTCAATAATCCTAACATTTTTTCTTCACTTTTAACTGGGTGCACTTAAATTAGCAAACCTTGATTATCCTCTTTTCTTTTGACTACCCTCCTATCTAAATCTACCCTTATCTCTTCCCAGGACCCAGATTAAGCAGTTGGGCTCCTTCCTTTCTCTACCTATCTAGTCATCTGCCAAGCTTGAGCTGTTTGGACAGGAATCATTCTCTATTCTGCAATAAACAATTTAAACATGGCATGGTCCAGATTGAACTGTTGGGCCATCCATCAAGTATGATTAGCAGCAGTATTTGCACATTTTGATGCTGCCAATAAGATAGTAGTGGCATTTTGACTGGCCACTTTCCCGGTCTTTGATTTGGGGTTCATTTTCACTATTCTTTCTGACCAATTGATTTTCTTGCCTTTTGATTATTCTTTTAAGGCATACCCTCTTTTCATCTTTTAATTTTCCTAGTCTGTATACAAAATATGGAACCTTTGCAAGATGCAATGATGAACATATTTAGCCTTTCCACTATCAATCATGAAAAATGAAACCTATTGGTATAGGAACCTAACAATTAGTATCTTGGTTCAGCAAAAAACAGAGTTTGATTGCTTTATCTACAGCTGAAGTGGAATATGTGGCAGCTGCATCTTGCTACACTCAACCCTTTGGATGATGCAAACCTTGCAGGATTTTCAGATCACTTGTACTACACCTATCTCCATCTTATGTGATAATAAAAGTGCAATCAGCATTTCAAAGAACCCAGTCATGCATTCAAATACCAAGCACATACCGATTAAGTATCACTTTCTCCGGGAACAAGTGTTGGAACAAAAGGTTAAATTGGAGTATGTTCCTTCTAAGGAACAAGTTGCTAATATTCTTACCAAACCACTGCCCAGGGAAATTTTTAAATATCTCAGACAGAAGCTGGGAGTAGTTGATGCATCATCTTACTATTAAATCTTGTCAATTTCAGAGAAAAATGGGTCTACGCGTGTTGCCTGAGGAGGATCCGCGTACATACGCCGGTTTTTGCAGAGAAAGTCGCGTATATGGAGGCTTGATGGATATCAGAAGGGACAAGCTCTGGTTGAAGATAGTCTAATATGGGTCTAACAGAGACCATCTGGCATAGGTTCAGGGGGAGCAGATAAACTTCTAACGATGCATTGTTGGCATTATCTTAGAAGCTTTTGGTTCTAGTTCACAGCTGTTGTTGGTTTCAGGTGGAACGAAGGCAAAGAAAGAATAGAAGGAAATCAGGGTTGTTGATCTGAATGGTGATTGTCAGATGCTGCTACTATCAGTTATTGGTGACTTTCATAAGTCTGGCTCTAGATATTTCGTCTCTATGTCATGTATATCTTTTATGGTGTCAAGTTCATGTGACGGCCTATCTTGGTTTCCCCACTATGCCTGGGATAAAGATGTAATGTTCTTGTTTATCATGTGTAAAATTTTGATGTATCCCCACTTGGTTGGGAAATGGATATATGTATGAGTCCTTGGTGATAGGAAGGTAATTTATGATAGAGTCATGTTCTTCTTGTAAAACATCGTTTTGCAGAGCTTGCTTATAGTCAGGGGGAGCATGAACAACACAATTCAGCAAGAGCAGAGCTTTCAGCATGTGGCATGGATAGATTGGTACACCTTAGCATATACAAAGGGGGAGCTCATTCAAATATTTCAGCAGGTACTCAGGGGGAGTATGGACAGTGGAATGTTTTCTAGGAAAGAGAATATCTTGGTTTGCCCTTTGCCCTTGATGTCAAAGGGGGAGAGTGATTTGTTGTTGTTGCCATCAAGTCCAAAGGGGGAGATTGTTGGCATTATGATACATATGTTGTACTTGATGGCAACCCACTCATCTCAGATGATAAATTATAGTGCAGCAAAATTCACGCACTTTCATGCAGAGAAAAGTTCCTTTCATGCAGAGAAAAGTTCACGCACTTTCATGGAGAGAAAATTTCACGCACTTTCATGCAGAGAAAAGTTCACGCACTTTCATGCAGAGAAAAGCGCGTACATGTGGGAGAACTTATTTTTGGTCTGTGGTATTTAGTCCTTGGTACTTGAACCTATGGTTTTGGGGCCATGGTATCTCATCAGAAGTGTTGATCCCAAGTATTGGGTCCATGGTATTGTTTTGTTATGGTTTTGGACCATGGTATTGAGTAAGGCCTAAGACTATAAAAGGAGAAGAAGATCATTAGGCAAATGCATGGAAAAAGACTTGAATATCTGATGTAGTATGAGATCCAGTATGCAAGATATGGGTTATGATGCATTGCTTGATCTGAGCTAAGGAGGGATCTCACCTATTGATGGAGAACAAAATCTAAGGATAGATCGGGATCAAATGGTTTGAAATGAATCATATTTATATGGTTTGATCATGGATAGACTAGATCTGAATTATTGATGCATGTTTTATTGTACGCATGTTATGATCTAGGTATGACTGATGTCTGAAACAGTTGCAAAGTCATGATTAAATATGTATAGATATGTACGCGGGTTGGCTTTGGCGAAAGCGCGTATATGCGCGGGTTTGATTCATTGTAGTGCGTATACATAATGAAGTATGATGTTTGAATTTGTAGTTGGGTTTGGTTGTTATCTGTTATGTGTTCTGGTGACTCTGTTGTTGATAGGGTTTCAGTGTTTCAGTGATTTAGAAGTTGATGATGCTAGTATTGCTTTTTTTGTGCTATAGTGTTGTGCTTCAGGAGTATCCAGTCTGAAAATGTATGAAACGTGGTACCTGAAGGAAGAAAGAGAAGGTTGTTGCCTTCTGTAGGTCGGTATCTACGTACTAGTACATCAACTAGTACAAGAGCAAAGGTGGTGGTAGCTCCCTTCCAGTAGCAGCTAGAGAACGAGTAAAGGTTGGATCATTTCAGTAGGCCAGCACCTATGTACTAGTAAGTGGATCAGCTAGTACAAGAGCTAAGGGGGTTGTAGCTCCCTTCCAGGAGAGTTTAGAGAATGAGAGAAGGTTGTAGCCTTCTACAGGTAGAAGCCTGCGTACTAGCATAAGACTGCACCAGTACAGAACTATTGTAAAAGAAGTTTCTTATTAAAAGAAGATAGAGACGACTTGCAGCAGGTGGTTTTCACCCACATTGTGTTTCCACCTTGTATCATGGTGTTCATGTGTGCTTCTTGTGTGTGATGATCTGTTCTGTTTTACTGCACCTGCTTACTATACATATGGTTAAAGAAGTTCTGATGCACTAACTAAAGATCAACATTTAATGGATTAATTGAATCATAGGTATTCTGGATATATGCTAGTTGCATTAGACACAGTTGCGTATACACGCAGGTTCCCTTAATTGAAGTAGCGTATATGGAAATGAAAAAGTTTTATTGATTTGATAATACTGATTCACCCCCCCCCTCTCAGTATTTTTTCCAACACCCTTACTAATGACTAAAAAACAAGTAGATATAGGCAATAAACAACTCATCCTAGCCTTTAGGGGTCGAGCTCATAGGTTGAGGAGCTATTCCAGCAAAGTCTAAACTGAGAACTAAAAAGTAGGCAGTGGAACAACTTACCTCTAAAAACTAAGGAACTGATTCATTCAGTTGCAAACTACATTTTCATGGATGAATCTACCTCTATGAATGAAAATTTAGTATAATTACATCAAAATCCATGAAGACACATTAAATTATATCATGCGTTTGGCTATTAGAAAGATAAAAGTCAAACTGTGAGGAAACTAGGCGAAAATAGAGTTTTTTTGCCAAAATGAGCAAATTTCATCCTATGCGTTGTGCTGATTTCCCTATGCATAGTGCCTCTTTGTAACTAATTTTGGAGGCCTTTCTGTGCACCAAATTTGCTACAAGTGGGCTTGTTGGAAAGGTCTACCTGTCTGCTTCCCAGAACAAGTGGAAGTTTTGAATTTAGCCTCCATTTTCCCCTCCTTTGTCCAAAAATGGGCAAAAAGGTCATTTTTGAGGTGTTTTTGACCTTTTTGGAAGCTCAAAACCTGTCAAACTTTCTTGGCCGTGTGAGGGCATTCATATTTTTCCATGAAAAATCCAAAAATTCTGAGTTTTACTCAAAATGAGGTCTCTAGCAAAAGCGCACGCCAAGTGGCGCGACACATCAGGCAGAAAAACCTGTTTTTTAGGCCCAAAATTTCAAAATTGTAAAAAGTATCCCAAATTTCTTGAAATTTGGGCTGAGTGTTCTTCATTAAGTGTTGTGTTAGGCCAAGGAAGCCTCAACCAAGATTTGGATTCTATCTTGCTCTTTTTGCTTCCTCGATGCTTTCTTCAACTTAGCCTTCAAAATCCCGATTCTTACTTTGCACACCTTGTTTCTCGCCAAGTAGTGGTGGACCATGTACCTCAACATATTTTTCTCTCTGTTGGCATTCTCTAGCATCTTTTCCAAATGCATATTTTCCCTCTCAAGCCAAGATTAACGATCAGCATCAATTTCTTGTTCAAGTGGTGTCAGCTTGATTTTCCTCTTCTTGGCAGCTTGCCGATTTTCTCATATGTTTTGTAGCTCCATAATGGTTTGCTAATCCTCTAAATATTTGTTTATTTGCTCCAGATATTTGATTATCCATTTGGCTCTTTCTAGGTTGAGAGACGAATCATAAATGTCTTCTTGCTACTCTCAAATTATCTCTTTAAGCTTTGAGCTTTGTGAGCTCAAATCGGTGTCATCATCCTGAATAAGAATGAAATCTGTCTCTTGTCCTCCTGAAAGCCCCTCATCATGTAATGGTTGCTTGCCCTTGTCCTGTACCTACTCTGCTGATGGAGGAAACGAGACCCCTTCCACCCCGGGTGGAGATAGTACTCATTTTGCTGTTGCAAACAACCTTCTAGTGCCCTTTTGGTAGGTGACAAACACTGGCACACTAGTGGTTTGTGTCTCATGAATCTCCTGCTAATGTGAAGGCCCTCCTATCTCATGAAAAACTACTGGGGGTACTTGAGGACCTGTAAATACCTCATGTGAAATGAAATCCTCCCATGAGATGTTCTGTAAACCAAGCTGATGCAAGACCACAATTTTGATTAGTGCAAAATGATAAATGTTGTTATACTGTTGCTGAGGAGGCTTCCTGTGCACTAAGGTGGTCAGGTTCTCAATGTTACAGCAAAAAAAATAGGGGAGATTCATCATTCTCACCCTAGTGAAGTGCATCAACAATATGATGTGATAGGCATACATGCGAGAAAATCAACCCTCACAGCTGAAATATTTAATTATGAGTTTCATCAAGGGAGCATATGTGTCTTTCAGATACCTGAAGGGGAAAACTCTACTAACATGTCTCTGATAACCAGTCTTGATGTAAGGCTCATAATGCTCTCTGTCAATTAGCTGCCTTTTATTCCACTGCTCATCGACATTTGGAATGTCAGTTGCTTGAGAAATAGTCTCTGGTGTTAAGGTGAATGTCACACTTGCTAAAGTGACTTGGCAATTATGAAGATGGAGCACAAACAATCTGGCCAGTTCATGGTGGTACTTGACTCTCTCTACCATCTCATAGAACTGATAACAAGATTGGTTTTGAAAGCATGTGACAGCAAGAGGACAGGGCAGCAGCTCGGCAAGTGAAGTAGGCTCCTCTTGGTTATGTTTACCACCCTTGTGAGGTCTCATTGGTGCATACATTTCTTTAGAATAATCACTGATTGTCTCCTGTCTCACCTAGCTGTCTTTTCAGCTGGTTATACTCTTCTATAATCAAGAAATGGTTCTGTCTAACCACCCATCTGTCGAGGAACACTTTGATGAACAGCTGGAAATCTAAAATGCTCGCATCAAGTAGGGTTTTGAACCAACTCTTGACTTTGCCTTGCAAAGAAAGAGCAAAAAGCCTAATACTGACATCCTCTTCATCAACTTCAAAAAGGTTAAGAAAAGACTCAAAATTCAGTACATGTCTCTCAGCGGTGATGTTGTTGCTTTCACCATCACATCTTGGTAGATATAGGTCATTATTTTTAGGGAAAGCATGGGATATAGGAGGTAAAATCATAGGCTTGTATCGATCTGGAATTTTACAAGGTGTAGGAGTATGTACAGAAGGTGTAGAATCAGTGTTGGTCTCTTTAAGCTCATCATTTTGAAGATGATCATCACAAGATTTAGAAAAAGGGTCTTGATCAAGCTCAAAGGCATGCAAATCTTTGGTATTCACAATCTTCAAAGGGAATAAATCAAATACAATATACTTTGCAAAGCCTTCTTGACATTCTTGGGAAAAGAGAAGAAATAATTTATAACAAAGAACAAAATGTCTTGGATGAAATTCCAGCTTGAATACCTGATCTGTCCATATTGTCCTTTCATGTTTTTGCTAGTCAGGTTCATCCTCCAGTGGAGTCCTTGGATCTAACCTCGAAATTGATTTGGAATTGCCAGGTGAATGATTTCAGCCTTTCCAGTGTCTGATCGTTATCCACCATCAACAATCAGATCTAACTTGATACATGTACTGGAGCAATTTGCAAGTCAAAAGTTCAGTTTATAAACTAAACCGGAGATTGACTAAAGCAACATTCATCTACTTATGCACTCGCAAAGCAAGAGCAGTTCGAAGGCTACCTGGCTAACTTCAGGCTCTGTCTGTAGTTTATAAAGCAAAGAACACTAAAAAACAAATAAATTTTTCTTCCCCAGTATGGTCTCCAATATGTTAGAGCCTAAATCTACCTCAGGCTGAGAAAGGCAGGATCTAGCGTAACATCAAACCACGCTTAACCTGAGAGCTAGCCCTACCAGGTTGGGAGAGGGCTCTGTCATTGTCAATCTTAGGAAATATAGCAAATGAGATGACTGATGTGAAGACTGATTTTAGGTTAGGTATGTGTCCAGAGGAGTTTGATTGAATTTGATGATGTTTTGTTGGCTCAAATGTGAAAGGTAGATTTGGGTCCGCGGAATGAGGCTCAGTTTTGCAGAGATCTCTATGGGGCGAGGTATGCAAATGGTTTGGTACTTCAAATTGAGTGAGATAGAGAGCTTTTAGACTGGTGAGGAGTTGAAGAGGGCATGAAAGTCTCAGGGATCCTCTTCAAACAACTAAAAACATAAATAACTAAACAAACCCTAGGTAGAGCACTGCAAATCAATGAATTCTACCCTTATCCTTGTTTGATTTAGTTAAAATGAAGAAAAGAAAGATGATTGCATACATAAAACACATGTAAACTTACAATTACAAAAGGAAACACAATACCAAATCAAGACACCACAAGAATCCCATAAAGTGCTGCAAACCCTAGTCTATTCCTTTGCCAAACTGCTGAAATGAATATACAATGAAGCTCCAAGCTTTCCCAAAAGTACAACCCTTACTAATGACTGAAAAAAAAGTAGATATAGGAAATAAAAAACTCATCCTAGCCTTTATGGGTCGAGCTCATATGTTTTGGAGCTGTCCCAACAAAGTATAAAATAAGAACTAAAAAGTAGGTAGTGGAACAACGTGCCTCTAAAGACTAGGGAACTGATTCATTCAGTTGCAAACTACCCTTTCATGGATGAATCTACCTCTGTGAGTGAAAATTTAGCATAATTACATCAAAATCTACCAAGTCACATTAAATTACATCATGAGTTTGACTATTGAAAGAGAAAAGTCAAACTGTGAGGAAAATAGGCGAAAAACAGAGTTTTTTGGCCAAAATGAACAAATTTCATCATATGCGCCGCGCTGATTTCCCTGTGCTTAACCTCCTTTTTGTAGCTAAGTTTGGAGGCCTTCCCATGCACCAAATTTTCTCCAAGTGGGTTTGTTGGAAATTTCTACCTGTCTACTTTCCAAAACAAATGTAATTTCTAAATTTGGCCTCCATTTGCCCCTCCAAAACTGAGTTCCCCTAACACTGCTTCCCGTGTGTCCAAAAAGGGGCAGAAAGGTCATTTTTGAGGTGTTTTTGACCTTTTTGGAAGTTCAAAACCTGTCAAAATTTCTTCGCCATGTGAGGGCATTTACATTTTCCCATGAAAAATCCAAAAATGCTAAGTTTTCCTTAAAAGGAGGTCTCTAGCAAAAGCGCGCGCCAAGTGGCGTGGCGCATCAGGCAGAGAAACCTGTTTTTCAGGCCAAAATTTTCAAAATTGCAAAAAGTATCCAAAATTTCTTAAAATTTGGGTTAAGTGTCCTTCATTAAGTTTTGTGTTGGGCCGAAGAAACCTAAGCCAAGATCTAGAGTCTATCTTGCTCTTTTCGCTTCCTCGATGCTTTTTTCAACTTGGCCTTCAAAATCTTGATTCTTGCTTTGCACACTTTGTTTTTCGCCAAGTAGTGATAGGCCATGTGCCTTAACATATTTTTCTCTCTGTTGGCCTTCTCTAGAATCTTTTCCAAATGCATATTTTCCCTCTCAAGCCAAGATTCACGATCAACATCAATTTCTTGTTCAAGTGGTGTCAACTTGATTTTCCTCCTCTTGGCAGCTTGCCGGTTTTCTCGTATGTTTTGTAGCTCTATAATGGTTTGCTAATTCTCTAACTGTTTGTTTTTTTGCTCCAGATATTTGATTATCCATTTGGCTCTTTCTAGGTTGAGAGACAAATCATGAATGTCCTCTTGTTTCTCCCGAATGATCTCTTTAAGCTTTGATCTTTGTGAGCCCAAATCGGTGTCATCATCCTGAATAAGAATGAAATTTGTCCCTTGTCCTCCTGAAGGCCCCTCATCATGTAGAGGTTGCTTGCCCTTGTCCTGTACCTGCTCTGCTGATGGAGGAAATGAGACACCTTCCACCCCAAGTGGAGATAGTACTCGTTTTGCTACTGCAAACAACCTTCTAGTGCCCTTTTGGTAGGTGACAAACACTGGTACATTAGTGGTTTGTGTCTCATGAATCTCCTGCTGATGTGAAGGCCCTCCTGTCTCATGAAAAAATGTTGGGGGTACTTAAGGACCTGTAAAGACCTCATGTGAAATGAAATCATCCCATGAGATGTTCTGTAAACCAAGTTGATGCACGACCACAATTTGATTAGTGCAAAATGATATATGCTGTTATACTGCTGCTGAGGAGGCTCCCTGTGCACTAAGGTGGATATCTTCTCAATGTTCTGGTAAACAAAATAGGGGAGATTCATCATTCTCACCCTAGTGAAGTGCATCAACAATCTGATGTGATAGACATACAGGCGATAAAATCGGCCCTCACAGCTGAAATATTTAATTACGAGTTTCATCAAGGGAGCATATGTGTTCTTCATATACCTGAAGGGAAAAACTCTACTAACATGTCTCTGATAACTAGCCTTGATGTAAGGCTCATAATGCTCTCTGTCAATCAGTTGCCTTTTATTCCACTGCTCATCGACATTTGGAATTCCAATTGCTTGAGAAATAGTCTCGGGTGTCAAGGTGAATCTCACACCTACCAAAGTGACTTGACCATTCTGAAGATGGAGCACAAACAATCTGGCCAGCTCATGGTGGTACTTGACTTTCTCTACCATCTCACAGAACTAATAACAAGATTGGTGTTGAAAGCATGTGACAGCAAGAGGATAGGCCAATAGCTCGGCGAGTGAAGAAGGCTCCTCTCGGTTATGTTTACCACCCTTGTGAGGTCTCCTTGGTGCATGCATTTCTCTAGAAGAATCACTGACTATCTCCTCATCTCTGTCATAGGAAGAATCTGACTCCATGTTTGCCAATGTTTGAGTTTTCTTAGATGAGTATGAAGAGATTTATGGTGCTTTTAGGTTTTTGCTGCCAAATATAAGAATGTATGAGGGACTGTGGAGGGAATGTGTATGAGGGGTTTTGGGAATATTGCTGTCAGGTTTTTGGGAAATAGAAGGGTTTAGGGAATAGTATTTAGGCTTTGGGACAACAATTAGGGTTTGGGAATCTTTAACTAGGGTTTGGAATAATGGGATTTAGGGATTTAGGATTAGTAATTTAGGGATATGGGGTTTAGGGAGTGGATAGATGATAATGTAAAGAAAGGGAGAAAATGAATGAGGGAATGAAGGAGTGAGGGAGTGAGAAATGGCTAGGAGTAGAATTAACAACAAGAAATACAATTTATAAACCCTATGCAATTGTTTTTGACAAGAAATGCAAGGAGGTAGGGTTTTAATTTTTTCCCGTTAAATCACCATAAGCACCAAGATAAACTCACTCATTGGTCATGGAGGAATGTTAACTTACTTGGACAAGGTGAGGATTTAGCGATTTTGCAATTTTGGAGGAGGTTGTGAGTAAAATCGGCCTTGTGGCCCTGTGCGCTACGCCACAATTCCAGTGCACCGGACTCTCTCAATGTGTCGCGCCTGTTTCTAATTTACACTGCAGAGCGATACCCAATGTGCCGCACTCTTTCAATGCGTCGCGCTCCAAACCCAGTGTGCCGCGCCACTAAGAATACCAAAGTTGCTGCGATTTTTGCCTCCTTTGCAATTTTTGGCTTTTCTATTACTCACTCTTTCTCCTTTGGATACAAATGAACTCTTTAAACATGAAAAATGGTTTATATACATATAGTTTTGATTTTTCATTTATAAAACCTATTCTTCTAATGTTTGCCTTTGACTTGCTTTTAAAGCTTTGTTTTTGGGCCATTTGCTTTATTTTTGCCTTTGATGGACTGAATGGTTTGACTTTTTGTTTGCTTTGCAGTTGATGGAGTTGCAAAAGCTTGGCAAGGTGACCAAGGTTGCCTCTAAAGTTATTACATATGGAAGAAATGAAATTACATCACATTTATATATGAAAACATAAAAAACTCTTTTTTTTTCCTCAAAACAGGGTTTTGAGGAAAAATCAATCACTGAGCATGTGATTATTGAAATTTTTGTTGCTGAGACTTTATTTGACCTCCTCATGCGCCTGCTGACCATTATTGAGCTTTTACAAGACCTTATTGACAAAACCCTAGACCTAATGAGACTTAAAATTCTAAAAATGACTTTTATAGATGTAAAGGCAAAAATGACTGTAAATGACCTGAAAATGGGCTAGCAGGTAAAGGTCATGAGGGAAAAATTTATAAAATGCCACTGCCATCAGATGATCCATGATTCTAATGGAATGCAGCTAATCAGATAAGACACCTAAAATGCAATGCAACAAAAGAATTTTGATCACTGATGGAGGGATGAAGACACTGACACTAACCCCTGGCAGTAGTACGTTGATTAAAGGCTCGGGGGTGGCCAATTGTAGAAATATTTTGTGCAACTGAGCCTATGATTGGGTGGAGAGTCGTCTCCAAAACTTTGTTGCAGTTAACAGGATTCAAATAACATTCAACTGCGAAATTACAAGTAAGGAATATTTTCGTTATAGGTAAGTTTTTTTTGCTCATATTTATTAAAAATTCTATGCTAATTAGATGAAGAAGGGTGTATTTATTGTAAATCACATAATTAATCTAATTAATCACATGTTTTAATTTCAGGGTTGTTTTTTTTTTTTTTTTGCCCCTGGGAAAAAGTCGTAATTTCTATTAGAGATAAGAAATTACATTTTGTATATGCCGAAGCATTCATATATAGGCGTCAAGGCCTATCGAGTTCATAGTCCATAAGACTAGATCGGATCAAAGTTTACTGGTAAAATAAAATCTCCACGCAGGGAGCAGTACAACAAAATTGTGTGCAGTAGGATAATCCATGCTCTACGCAGAGAGCCATATATATACTGAAGATGTTCAAAAATGTGATAACTGTAAACTAAAAACATAGATACATATAAGTATGTACAAATAAACAGTAAATATGCTGAGATGGGCACTATTGCCCAGTTGCCATATGTTCATCAAAAGGACGGTGCTAGTGCTGGTAGAATTGACCATCAAGCTCCTCCTGTATTAACCATTGATCTCCTTGCCTGAGCGCAGCCTCTTTGGAAAGGTAATCCGCAATGGTGTTCTGTTCCCTGTAGATATGAATACATGTAAAAGATTCAAATGAGGTAGTCAGTCTTCTTGCTTCGTCCAGTATATGTCTCAAAGAGAAAGCATGACATTGTGAAGTATTATTCAGCCAGCCGCATACAATTTTAGAATCACCAAATAATTGTAAATGTCTGCACTGTTTTTGGATGGCAAATTGTATGATATGTTTGGTCGAGCATAGTTCTGCAAAGTTATTAGTGTCTCTACCTAAATTTATTTGCAGTTTGAAGGAATGTGAGTCAGAGAGATGTAATACAACACCCCCACCACAACCCGCCTCTTGGGCAGAGCCATCAAAGAAAGCCCATGGTTTGGATTTGTCAATGTTCAGTTGTTTGAGGATGCGAACCGGGGTAGAGGAATCCTCTTCAGGTATTATGTTATAATCAGCAATAGTATTGAGAAGGGTGGAAAGCCAATGGGGGGCATGATGTTCAAAGATCGCCTTGTTCCGGGCTATCCAAATAGCCCAGCATACAAGAAGGGGGATATTGCATGATTTTCCTGTGTGATGCTGGTACCAAGAATCCCATGCTTCAAATATGGTATTGCCTTGCCAATTCCTCAAGTTCGGGATGTGACCAATGATGGAGTTCCAAAACTGTAATGTGATATTACATTTCAGGAATAGGTGTACAGTGCTTTCCTCCTCCGCAAGACAGAGATGACAACGGAACGGTCCGTGAAAGGATCGTTTCATCAGATTGGTGCCCGTGGGAATTTTATCGAATAGAATATTCCACATAAGCAGGCGGGTACGTGGAGCTAATTTGAGTTTCCATAGCGCCTTCCAGGTGGGATGTATATTAGGAGGTCTAATAGGCTCGATAAGCTTCATGTATCCCAGCTTAGGTGAGTATGCACCATTCTTGGCAAAGGCCCAAATGATTTTGTCAGGTCCCTCTGTGAGTCTGATATGGGCCTGTGTAAGTGCATCAGTATACTCCATCCATACTGTGTGTCATTGTGCCGGTATCTCCAGATTGTGAGCATTGAGCCAAGCCTGGTGCAGAAATGTAGAGTTTTCAGGGTCTCCTACATGAGCGATATGGGTGATACCTCTGTCATTGAGGTGACCGATGAGGTCAATAGGCAGTCTGTGAGTATTCCCACATCCCACCCATGGGTCCTGCCCAATACGGATAGAGTTGCCCTCTCGAATTCGCCAAGTTAATCCTTCTCTCAGAAGTGGAATGGTGTTTATGACTGCTTTCCATATGCTGGACACATTGTGAGTGTTCTGTTGGGAGCAGAACCAATCAAGCACGTTCAGGGGTTTGATGTATTTAGCATATGCCACCCTTGTCCACAAGCTCTTTTAGGTGAGGAGCTGCCAACCAAGTTTTGCCGCCAGTGCCTTCGAAAATAAATCCAGCTTTTTAATTCCCCAGCCTCCCCAGGATTTAGGCTTGGCTATTATGTCCCATTTGACCCATGCAAAGAGTCTGCCCGGCTTCTGACCTGCCTAAAGAAATCTACTGCAAATGTGTTGTAATCTGTAGAGTATGCCTTTGGGAATCCAAGTGAGGGCCATCCAGTATACTGGAGTGGCTTCTATCACAGCTTTGATAAGTATCAGTCTTCCAGCTCTGGAGAGGTATTGATGGTACCAAACCTGGAGTCTCCTTTCCACTTTGGTAATAAGCCATAGCCAATCCGCTATTTTATAACCATTTGGCTTCAACCTGAAACCAAGGTATTTTATGCCATCAACCAGGGATAAAGAGATGAAGGGAAACCGTTGTGAGGCAAATGCCGATTCATGTACTGTGCATCCGACAGTGGTGATAGTTGATTTCTGTTCATTTATCTTCATACCAGTGGCCTATTGGAATAGATGCATGGCGTTTTGCAGTGTGGTGGTATCCCCAATGCTACCATTTAAGAATATCAAGACATCGTCAACAAATAGGAGATGAGTGAGGAAGAAATCATCAGCTATCTTAATGCATGTTAATTGATGTCTATCTCGTGCAGATGAGAGTAATCTACTGAGGCCTTCCATAATAAGTAAGAAGAGTAACGGTGAGAGAGGACATCCCTGTCTAAGCCCTCTCTCTGCTGTGAAAAAAGAGGTAGCTTCTCCATTTAGTAGGACACTGTAGTTGACATCCATGATGCAACTCATCGTCCATTTGATGTAATTGTAAGGAAACCCCAAATGAGTGAGCAACAGGCACAGATATAACCAGTTTGTTCTGTCGAAGGCCTTAGAGAGGTCAACTTTTAAGATCATGCCTTTCTGCTTTTTTACATGAAGGGTGTGAAGAAGTTCCTATGCAGATGCAATTGCCTCATGAATCTGCCTGTGATGAAGGAAGGCAAATTGTTCCGAGGATATGTGTTGTGATAAGATGGGTTTGAGGCGATTTGCAATAGTCTTAGCAATGATCTTGTAGAGGCAGTTGCACAATGAGATGGGGCGGAAGTCATCGAAAGATATGGGAGCATTAGATTTGGGGATTAATGCAATGAAGGTCGATTTAATGGCCGAGGAAATTCTACCCCTTCTTCTACTGTCCTCTACTATCTGCAGAAGATCATTGCCCAATATATCGAAAAAAGCAAGGTAGAACTCAATCGTCCAACCATCAGGTCCAGGGCTTTTATCTTTCTTAAACCATTTAAGCGTAGCTTCCAGCTCTACCATAGTCACTTCTTTCATGAGTTCCTCAGAGTCTTCTTGGTCCACGAATCTGGGGAAGAGTTCTATAATCCTCATAATTTCTAATATGTTGACATCTACCGGGGCCCTGTAAATGCCCCGAAAGTGGGCAATTGCCAGTCTAGCAAGGTTCTTCTGAGAAGTAATCTGACGTCCATGCTCATCCATAAGTTCCCAGATAGTATTGATCGCTTTTCTGCCATTAGAAAACTTATGATAGAATTTAGTATTTGCATCACCTTCCAAGAGCCAGGTGGCTCTGTTCCTGAGCCTCCAACTTTCCTCTCTTTCTTTCAGTATCTGAGAGCGTCTGGTAAAGAGAGTGGTGTATTCCTCTTTTTTTTCCAATGTGGGATAGGTTCTAGTGGACTGTTCTTCAAATTCAGCAATGGCCTTTTCAGCTTCTTCTAAAATCTGGTTATCCTGGATACGCTTTTGGTGAGCCCAGTTCTTTGTGATCTGCTTGAGTTCTGTGAGTTTCCTGACAAATCCCACCGAGATATCCTCATCGTCCCGGATGGGGTTTGTATTCCAATAATTTTGAACCAGAAGAATATAAGAAGGGTCCAGGAGCCAAGAGGCATTGAACTTGAATGGACTTTTAATCTTCTGGGAGGAGTTCTCAGCCTCAAGAAAGATATGTCGATGGTCAGATATGCCCCCAGTTCCAACCCATTGTCGAGTGCGGGCCAAGACATTATATAAGGGTTCCTTAACAAGAAACCGATCAAGTCTTCTGGCAAGACTTTGTTCGCCATTTTTATTATTGGACCATGTGTATTGTAGTCTTGCAGATGGTATGTCAATCCACCTATGGTCCTCCAGTAGGCTTGACAGGGTATCTGTCAGTGAATCAATTTGAGCATGGTGCCCCCATGACTCGCTGAAGCCTAAGGAGAAATTTAAGTCTCCTCCAAGTAGAATGTTGTCCGCATTGAAAATCTCAGATCCCAATAGGTTCCTCCAGAAGTTGGCACGATCAGTGCAAGGGCCATATATGTTGATGAGCCTGATGTCCCGCCCAATCTGATGGGAAATAATGTCTAGGCCGATAAAATTCCATCCTCCAAAGTAGTTCCAGATTTCTGTCGATCTGTTATTAACCCCAATGGCCAATCCGCCAGATCTACCTGATGCATCAAGGGCCTGGAAAGTCCAGTTAGGGAACCAGTTATGGAGGATTTTGGTAAGGGGGTCAGCTTGGCAGAGAGTTTCCTGTAAGAAGATGATATCTAGGGCCGATGATAGTAGGAGTCTTTTCAGCGCTAGCATTTTGGATTTGCTAGCGAACCCCCGGCAATTGAAGGAGAGTATCTTCATGGAGGGGAGGAAAGAGGCCGTCCTGTGCTCTAAGGGCCCCAAAAATGGTTTTCTGTCGCCCGAGGGCGACTTCGGCATCAGCAGTATGACGAGCTTTGGAGATACGGGAGGGTCTGCCCCTGGAATTTTTGTGGGTCAGGGGGCCACTAATCATATCAAGACCCACGACATCCGGTCCCCTATCCTTGAAACGGGGGCGCAGGGAGTACCGGGGATTGGGCTGATCTTGAGAGTCAGAGGTGGGAACAGGGGGTAATGTGACCCGCAAAGGAGGCAAGACCGGTGATGGATGCGAGAGGGAGCATGTTATTGATGACTGTGTGGAGGGTAGATGCGGGGGTGCAGCAGATGTAGATACCGATGATGGAACAATACTCTTGTAATCATGTGAATTCATATCCAATGATATACAGGAAATTGGAGATGACAACAGTGAAAGCAATGACTTACCCGCATGAGTGTCAACGCATTCAGGCGTCGGCTGCACAGAGGTTGTCGAAGAAGGAGCAGGTGCAGTGGAAGCCGTGACATGATTGGCTTCGACCGGGATGTCCCTGGTGCCCCCTTCGGCCTGTGAGCGCACTTGATCCCCATTATATTGCTCCGCATGTATATCGGCCGATGGATGAGGGTCCCGTTCCTCCATATCAGGTGATCTTGATCTCCGAATGAGTGGGCAATCCCGGAAGATGTGTCCCACCTTGTGGCACCTACGACATCGATAAGGAATGCCCTCATAATCAATGGGCTGCTTTCGCACTGAATCTCGCCACTGTATGGTAATAGCTTCCAGCAGTCCTCCCCGAGTGTCCAGGTTAGCAAGAATCCTAGCATACGCCATCATGCCCGTCTGCAAGTAGGATCTGTCGTGGTCCATGTAGGTACCGATAGCATTACCAATTCGCTGGAAGACATCTTCAGACTAGTAATGGAGAGGAAGCCCTGGGAGTCGAATCCAAACAGGGCCAATGCCGATTTGTTCTGTCTCGGGATCGAACAAAGGAGTCCATTGCTTAAAGAGCACAGGGGAATGATCAAAATGCCAGAAATATGAGAGGACCCAGTTGGTGTGGTCTGCACGAGCGAAGCGCATGGCAAACCAGCCCTGCACGAATGTCTGCACAAATGGTATTTCCGCCAAATGATGTCCCTAAATAGCAGTAGCCCATGACTTCAATCTCGCAGCCGTGTAGTTGCGTCCCCGAATGCGTCCAACCAGTACTCGGTCCGCGAAGTCCATAGCTTCACCAAGTCGGATATCTTCTTCCAGTCTGAGAAAGACGTCGTTCTCTTTTGTTTTAAAACACTTATTTCGCCTCTTAGGGTTCCGGACCGGAGGGGAATCAGGTTGCCGACTGGGAAAGTGAGTTCTGGAATGTGACGGGTCCTGACAAAGTCCAGATAATGAGGGATCAGAGATGGAGGGATGACCCGTGAGCAGGGGCACGGTGGTGAAGCTGCCAGAGGAGATGCCGGAGGTAATCAAATAGCCTGAGGAGACGCCCGTGTGCGGATTATATAATGGCGGAGGGTTAGGACCCGAGATCTGGGGGTAGAGGCTAGGGTTTGTACTGAGGCAGCCGGAGACAAACCCTAGAGTCGCCGGGGAGTGTGGAGGAGTCGTGAGCGCCGGCCAGGTCGGGGGATCGTCCGGGAGGACCACTGGATTACCCTGTAGCTGATCGGAAAAAGGATATGGAACGGGGTCGGAGGATCCAGCAATATATAAACCCCCAGATGAGGATAAAGGGGTCCGCCAAATGGATACCCCCTCCAAGGGGTCGGTGGTGTAATCTACGGCTTCGAGATCTTCCATCGTCAGCAGCACCCCAGATTTGAAGACACCTCGGATCGGAGAGAAATCGGTAAAGTGAAAGTTACAGCAACAGAAAGTGACTGCAATGAAAAACTCAATAACGGAGAGGATAAAGCTGAAAAACGGTCGGTTACAGTTCCGTTCAGCGCGGTAACCGGCGGAAGGCTGTATAACGAGGATGTCGGTCCAGGTTGCAGGTGCGGAATCATGGACCCGTATGCAGCAGCCGATAGGAGTAAACCCTAACCTAATCCCTCGCGAGCAATGTTCCGTCCTGGTTCCATCGTTCCTTCACTTACAAACCTTCATATGAGACCTATCATTTATGTATTATTTTCATTCAGGATTGTTACCTATGAAATTAGAGCAAAATTTCAAACTCTCTTGGACCTTTAGATTATCTTCTCATGATTGATTGAATTTTTAATTAATTTTACTTTTATATAAAAAAAAAAAAAAATTATTTTGTTTAAATAAATAAATTATTATGGATTCATATATATATATATCTAAATATTTTTCTATTTAATTTCAAGTAATAAAATAAAATATATATTTATTCCCTTTTAATTTTATATAAAAAAAAACACGAATATTAAAACTAAGTTTTCCCAAAGGAAAAATGCCATATATTGCATTATAAATTAACTTAAATTTTTAATAATATATAATTAACTATAGTAAGGGAGGATTAGAACGTGACTCCAAGTAATTATGGATGATTTTCTGGAAAATGTCTTTTTTAAATATATAATTAAATTAAAAACTATTAATAATAAATACACCACCAAATAAAAATTAGTGTCCTACAATAATCTTACTTAAAAAACAATTTCTTTTTAAAAAACAGCCCTCACCGACCCTCAAAATCTCAAAAATGTCCCGGGACCTTGTTCAACGGCGAGGAATGCTCCTCCTCGTCAGATTCATAGAGGGCTGAGGGAAAACATGGCAGTCGCAATGTGCATCAACATATTCTGCATATGTAAAAAAATAAAATCTGCAATGTAATTCCGAAACTCAACAGCCACTCAATAAATCCGCAATATTATCAGCTTTAGTGGAACAAATATAGTATTTAATAATTACGCCGTAAGGCGTTTCCCTCTGAAATCAACTTCCCTCATTGCTTACTTGTCATTTTGTGCACCACACGATTAGATGTTAGACGATTAAACAAATTTCAACCGTTAGATCAACGGCAAGGCGAAGAGACACCGCAAGGAGAAGAGACGGGACAGGCATTTTATGTTTGGCCTGCAAATGATGATATGGATTCATATTGCACGTGGCCGAGGATTTGTAAATCTATGTGTATTTTTTACTTGTGTCTGCCGGAGAATTACCAGATTACAACAAGAAAATTGTGGGTTATGTTCTGGCGAAAATGGAAGAGGAGTCCACGGAATGCCACCGCCATATAACCTCTCTGGCCGTCTTGCGTACGCACCGCAAACTGGGCCTTGCAACGAAGCTCACGACCGCAGCTCAGAAGGCAATGCAGGGGGTTTTTGGGGCAGAGTATGTTTCTCTCCATGTCCGCAAGAGCAACCGGGCAGCATTTCACCTGTATACCCAAACACTGGGTTACAAAATTCACGATATTGAGGCTAAGTACTATGCTGATGGCAAGGATGCCTATGATATGCGCAAACAGCTGAGAGTGAAGTCCGATGGTAAGCAGCAAAATCATCATCATCATCAGCATTCTGGAGTGTGCTGTGGCGGAGACGGTGGCGATGGGAAATTGCAGTCCGCGGCTGATAAAAAGAGCAAGGAATGAACCTGAATTGGAAGTGAAGCTGTTGAGATTTGCGGCCTTCGCCACCGCTTTTGTTATGGTTAGCACATTGAACTCTTTTGCAGTAGATGTTTGGCCTGCAAATGATGATATGGATTCATATTGTTATTATACTATTTTGCCCTTTTAATTTACCAGTTCTTCAGTTGTCTAAAAGAGCCCACAAAGAGGAAACCCACACAAACAGAAAGCCCTTTTCATATTTTAATCAAATAGAAAAACATTGTAAGCGCACAGACTCCACCATGTTCGGACAAATATATATCTATACCAACCACGGTCCACAGATGTAACTAAGAGCCTGGAATCAGCAAATACATCATCACAAATTCAGGTAGAATCAAAAGTTGTTGCAGACACTTGTAGTAATTATAGCTCCTCCCATAACAGGGCTATTGGAATAGTAACAGTTGTTTGTGTTAGAACCGTTACAGAGTCACCTTGGCAAAAACTATGCATATTGTAGAATGTTCATTCAACATTAAAATTACTATGTCAAAAGCCTATCAATCACCTGAACTAAACAAACAAACAGAATCGACCTTATAGACCTTGAACTTTGTCGAATATAGTAGCCTTCCAATGTTGAAGAAACGCCTTCAATGACTGTAATTATGAAGGGCCATAGATAGAGGTTATATTATCGAAACATGTTTAAAACTCATCCTCTGTCATGCCATCCCTGAGAAGAAGCATATCATGAAATGATAGGCACTGTTGCTAAAACAGGTTCCTTCGATGCATCCATATATCGATTTTCATTACTTACATGCATCTTTTCTGGTGTATTCCAGACTAAAAATCAGAAGGCAAATCCATATATCGATTTTCATTACTTACATGCATCTTTTCTGGTGTATTTCAGACTAAAAATCAGAAGGCAAATCCATATATCGATTTTCATTACTTACATGCATCTTTTCTGGTGTATTTCAGACTAAAAATCAAAAGGCAAATCCATAGAGTTGGATGCAAACTTGGGACACAGAAAGGAATTAGAACTTTACATGCTAAGGCATTTAATCACGATGTACCTTTGAGATACTAAAAAGCAGCAGATGTCTTGCAGATTCAAAATAAACCACAGTACAATATAAAGTGTCATAAGAATGTAGGAAAGTGAATGATTAAATGTTAGGGTAGTTTAAAGAAATTTGACTTGGTTAAGTTATTGGTGGTTTTGGATTTCAGGTTTGAAGTTATGAAGTTATGGTTTTTATGGTAAGTAATTAAATATTAGGATAATTCAAGTAAACTTGAGTTCATTAATTTATTGGTAGTTTTGGGTTTCAGGTTCAAACTCATAGTTTTCAGGGTATTTATCCCTAACATAACCTATTTAAAGAAGGAAAAATCAATGTTAACTTTTCTTATGAGCCATTTTAAGCAAATATCTCTTTAAACACAACCACTTCTCTAGATATTAGGTGATCCTAACATTAAAACAACATGAAAACCATATGAAAACATGGAAGGTACATAGGGGTAGTAACTCGATTAGAATGAATAGGAAAAAAAATTCAATCCGACCTGAACGATGCTGGCAATCACCGAAAGCAATGCCGCGGCATTTGGTGAAAAGCTGTTATTATAGAGCAATTTCAAAATCCGAAGCAAAGTCTTGTTGTGCAATGCTGGTAACAAGTGGGAGGGGGGCGAGGAAGCAGCAGTGGCTTGAATGACCCGGGCCAAACACAATGCAGACGCAGTCTGGAGTTGGCGGTTCTGCTTGCCTAAAGCCTCAAGCAAGGGCCTCACAAAACCCCCCATGGCATCTACACGTGAGGAAGCTAAAGCCCCCATAACATCAACACAGGCATCACGTACACTGGAGTCGGAGTGAGGATCCTTTAAACACTGGATTATGTTGCCCACCATCTTCAGTAGATGAGGACCCAAAACTTCACCATGGGCATCACCCAGAGTTGCAAACACTTTAACACATTCTCGCCGGACACTGCTCTTCTGCTGAGAGTCCGTCTCAAATAAACAAGACAGGAATGGTCCCAATTCTTCCGGACCTAATGTCTGTGCAATTCTTCCTAGATCTTCTGCTGTAATCTGGTACGTGTCGCAGTCGCCCAACTTGTTCAGGACCACAATCACTCGTTGTTTAAGCTCCAGAGCATTTCTCTTGATCGCTCTGCTACTTTTCTACGCCATTGAATGTGAGCTTCAGCTTTACCTCTTTCAATGCACCATCTTCGCCACACACCCAATTCCACTGTCTGGTTCAGAGCAGTAGATGCTACGAAAAGTTTTCAAATTCTTGAATATATCTTTGAAAGGCCCTTGCCTTTGCTCCCTTCCCACTGAGTGATGCGACTTACGCAACTGTAAATGCTCTTAAGAAGATGGGATGAAGTCTGTTTGTTTGTTGCCTATAGGCAAAAGGGAAAGCTCGTGCACCAAGATCAAAATTCAAATTCAAATTCAAATTTTGCCTCGAAGGCAGAGCAAGCCCCCCATATCTTTCCCCGTAAAACAAAGACCAGCGAGTATGACATTGGCTCCCTTATGCCCATACATCGCAATGAATGGTCAGTGGTGGGCCTCTGGTTTTGTAGTGTGGTGGGCGGGCTTCTCACCATGTTGTGGAATTTGAAATTATTAGTGAAGCTCATGCCACGCGGACCCTTGATAATTGCTCATGCTTTCCCTTTATCCCCTCTTAGTCCTCCAAGGAGAGGACAACGTGCTTGGAAGAAGTTGATGCCGCTGAAGGAATGAACCTGAATGAACCTGAATTGGAAGTGAAGCTGTTGAGATTTGCGGCCTTCGCCACCGCTTTTGTTATGGTTAGCACATTGAACTCTTTTGCAGTAGATGTTTGGCCTGCAAATGATGATATGGATTCATATTGTTATTATACTATTTTGCCCTTTTAATTTACCAATCCTTCAGTTGTCTTCAAGAGCTACGTATTTCTTCCTGTTATTGCCACTGGAATTCATTGCCTACTGTGAAATCGCGTTGAACACTTTTCTTGTAGATACTTGACTTACAAATGCTGATAATTTATTCATGTTGTGCTATTTTTCATTTATTGTATGACAGCCATTCAGTTATCCTAAAAAAATTATCTCTTGTTGTTTTTGCTATTGGATTTCATTGGTTTCTTTGAAACATATCATATCTGCAATCGGGTCGATATCTCGCCTGAATATCATGCTCTGTTTTAGTGATGGCGGAGCATGTTTTCTTTTGTCTGTTTTGGTGATGGCCGAGCATGTTTTCTTTTGTCTTATTTTATTTTTTCTTGAAAACGATGCTTTGATTAGTCAGAAATATTATTATCTGAGAAAGTATAATCGCCCCTCTAAATCCTAGAGTCGAGGGAATGCAAACTTTGCAGTAGAAGACCGTAAACTCATGTTCAAAATATAGTTTGCTTTTGTATTGTTTTGGAGGAATGCTGTATTCTTTACAGTTTTTCAGCATACCTATTGAAGTAACATTTAGCCGTAACTAATGACGTGACATTTAGTTTGAAAGCGTAGTGTGATTCATGTAATATTTTGCTCCAGTGTGGAATACTTGCACTATGGACATAGTTCCCATAAAACCCAGCCGTTGGGATGATATAAAACCAACATTGAAAGGTTTTGCAAAACATTTAACCAACGCAGCTTCTTTCATCAAAAGGAACTTGTCTTGTTAAGCCGTAAGGCGTTTCCCTCTGAAATCAACTTAGGCTTTCAGAGATTAGGCCTTCACCTGTGTAAGGGGCATTTAGGAACATGAAAAGAACTAAAAGAATTTTTCTCTGCTGCTTTAATTTTCAGTTGCAGATATGTCATCTCTTCATGGATTTTGTGATTGATGGTATCAGGTTATAGATAGTTTGTGTGCTATGGTGGTTATATGTTTTCACAGTCACATTCTCCTCTGTAGATTGTTGGATGAATTTGCTATTGCATATGTTACGGATTGAATCTTCTTGTTTGGGCTTTTGGACGAGTTTTAGTATTTACCTGATGTGTAATGAGTTTTGAACCCTAACACCCAACTTAATATAATACAGTAACCTATTTTAGCATGGCCCCCAACTCAACATTAACACAATACAATAATTCATTTTAACATGGATCCCCAACTCTGTATTAATAGGGGTAACGTCAGGGTTCCAAGTTTGCATCAACATGATACAGTAACCCACTATAAAATGGGAAGGGTTGGAACTTTGATCACTTGCCTTCCTCTATATATGGCTTAAGCTGAATCATTTATTGTTTGTTGTATATTAAGCACAGAACATGTTCTCACCCCAGTCTGGGCATAAGAAAAGACAATTTTAAACCCTCTAGATATGAGCAGGCCCTGAAGTTTGGCAGGCTCAAGATCTTACATATATCAGGGTCCCAACTAGATAGATATGGGAGATTGTGTAATTTGTCCCTTATAAAATATTTTTAGAAAATGTAAACGTGATACCTTTCATTTTTAGTTGTAAAATTTGTAGATTCCTGATATTTAGTTATGTGAGACATGATTATACACAGCTTACAATAGAT